>JANCMC010049048.1:1166619-1273455 GCA_024363005.1 Charaxes varanes | reverse complement strand
GTTATCCTCCTAGAATTAATAGCCTTCATATTGCCGAGAATGTAATTTAAAAGTAAATAACAAAATTCTTATGAGGCAATATATATAACACAGAAAAGTAAGCTCTGATGCGAAGAATAAATATTTACAATAAAAAATGAATGCTCAAAAGAGCTTGTAAAATTTTACTTGAATAAAACCTCATTTGATTTGAATAAAAGCCCGCAATATGTATTTGAATGGGTGTTTCTTAATATCTACGTGATATTAAAAAGAGTTAAAAGTAATACTAGAATCGTAAAGTTAAAAAGAGAGGAATGTAAATGAAAGCTTTTAGAAAAATAGTATAATATTGACCAAAATGCAATATATTTCAGCATGAAGCAACTGTTTCAAGACTGAAAGATAGAACGATGGTAGGGAAATTTTGCTTAAGGTATAGTATACAAGTAAGTAGAGTATACAAGTGTTTAAAAGAAATACTTCCTGGAATTGTAAAGTAAATAAACGGGTCAATGTAAATAGAAGGTTTTAGAAAAAACAATGTAGTATGGAACAAAATATAATTTATTTCAATTTGACAATGTTATTAAAAGCTTCAGGTTTTCAGGATAGTTTCAGGACAGAAAGGCGGAAGGATGGTACGGATTTTTTGCTTAAGGTTCTTGTATCAAAGTATTTAATAGAAAGACTACCTGGAATCATAAAGCAAATAGAGGGATCAGTCTAAATGGAGGCTTTAAAAAAAACTGTGTTGTGTAGTTTGGGACAAAATATAATTTATTTCAATTTGACATTGTTATTGGAAGCAACAGTTTCAGGACAGAAAGGTGTGAACGACAACTGCGCGGAGGCGTCAAGCGTCCAGTGGGTGACGCGATTTATTATCGTTAGGACGCCTACTCGGAGTAAAGTTGTGCTACCGCGCAAAATTTGAATTTCGAAATCGGTTATTGGAATGAGGTTCTGTTTAATGTGCTGTTCGTAATACTCTACATTTTTTTTTTGTGGGTGTTTTATAGTGTCGTGATGTTATTGAGCATACATAAAAAGGTAGGTATGGTTTTATATGTGTATATTTTTTTGGTATTATTATTGCTGTTCCCCAAAAAAAAAATCATTTTCTACAAGTGTGATAATATTCGAAATTAATGTCAGCACAAAGTCAGAAGCCATTAGCAAACCACTTAAGCTGAATGTAGGAGCTGAAATATAAAACAAAGAAAATGAGTTCAAACTTAAGTTTATGAGCTAGTAGCATTAAAACTGTTCTGGGTTCTAACCATGTAGATAAAAAATATATACTTAATTATTTTTACTAAGATAATTAAACTAAAAGCAGTACAATACCAATCCCTTATCATAGTGATATAATTCAGGTAAGGTAGAAGCTGAATATTTAATACAAATATTGGAGATATTGGTTTCATAAAAGATTAACGCCCCATTTGCTACCGACTTATTACTGTCTGCTTATTATTAAAAAGGATAATTTATATTTAAGATAGAAGAAAATATGGAAAAATGAAGCCGAAAAATGATTAGAGCTTCTCGTCTTCGTCTAGAAACGGAATCCGTTCGTTTCAAAAGTTTTTAATCCTCCGGCGGCAATATTTATTTTGTCATTTTTTTTAATTTTATTACACCTTAAGAACATGTTATCACTTCAAAAAAGCATTATTAGAATTGATGCCGCATGGTTATATTTCCCCTTCAACTAAAAGCTTCCTCTACAAGAAGAGGGTGTGACCGAGTCCTAACAAATAGTCCAAGACCAAGTTCTTAAAACATAAAACAAGCTAAGTCTTTGCAAAGTATACATGAATATTATTATTTGCAGGAAAGATTGAAAAATCTGAACGAAAATTGGAAAATTTTCCATTAAATTTCAACGCTTTGTAAAGCATTCGCTTAGCCGCACACATCGCTACTAAAGCTGATCCATTAGTCCAATCATTTTCGCTCTCAACTTTGTTATTCGAGCTTCCATTTTTTTGGTTTCATAGGTAATTTGATAAAATAAAAATTTTCTACACCATAACGGAATTATGTCAGGTTTATATAATTATTTGTAAGATACTGAAAGTTACAATTTAAGGAGGTCGTAGCTTTGTCATTGGTCGGAGTTTGAGTCGATCGCTAGGTTAAGTAGCTCTTACCGCTGCCGAATGCTAGCTGGGTGACCAATGCTAACACTAGTTCTCAAATATCCAATCTCTTCCATGTTTTGGAAGTCACTTAATCAAAGGGTCCTGACTAATGTTACTCAGTGATATTAGCCTTGAGATTGTAGAGATTATGGAGGTTACTGCGATGACGTCAGACGACAGTTGGTTATCTTAACTCGCCTCCCAGGCACATCCTCTGCTATTTAAGAGGGCCTGGTACTAGACCGGGATAACGCTAGAAAGAAGAAGAACACTGAAGTCATTTTGTCTTCAGACTTATCTACGGAATTTCGATTCCAGTAAGCCACTGGAATCGAAAGCAGCTTGCCTTTGAGGTTATCAAAATAATCCTGTAATGTATATATGCAGTAACAGCCATGTACTACACATACATACGCTGGGAGTCTTTCGATTATTTTTTTCCTGCGCTCCCTCTCTTCTTTCCGAGGTCCAGGCCGGTCGGGGACCCCGTGGCATTTCGCCGTCATGTCACCCTATAGCTACGCTAATTCACGTTTCTTACCACGGCAAAAATATATTCAAATCTTCATTTTATAAATATTGCAATGACTTGGTAGCATTAAAATTAATATTGTGACCTTTATTAATGGTTAAATAATTGTTTATAGCAAAAACACATCTTTGACACGACATTTTGTACGCATACGCAAGATATCTGTGAGCCTTTTAATAAAGCATTAGAATGGATGATATCCTGGCTTTTTTTTTCATATTATACCAAAAAGATTATGAACCTACAAAGAGTTACTTTTTGCTTCATTTTTTTTAATAATTGCTTAGTCCTCGTATAATAGCTAAAAACCGCTACTTCGCCGGCATTTTTATCAAGGATTTTATGCAAATTCGAACGTATTTACTGATGATGAAATAATGATGAATATATTTTATGATGAACTGTAATTCTCTTTTTCTTTTCGTAAGAATCATCTGACTTTAAATAATATTTCTCACAAAAATATTAACTTAGTATCGTTCAGCCACTGTTAAAGGTATTAAGACAGGGATTATTTACGAGTAAGGCGTGTTTAGTCTAAAAATGCACGCCCCTCCACTAATCAACTGTAACTCTTGCTTGTGTGTGCGCAGCGTTTTTTTTTTTTGTAAACACAAACTCAACCACGCGTGTTGCGTTATAAGTTATTTTGCACGTAGAGGTCATATATACTATTCTTGTTGGACAGCGCCATCTACATTAAAAACATCGAAGCTCTTAGATAAGTGGTAACTAAGTGTGTTTAAAGCCAAGCAGCCTATTGACTTCAATACTTTTTACTCTTGTGTAAGTTCTCCGAATATCCTATAGATGTCTCTGTAAACACTAAATGACCACCTGCATGTAAGTGGAAAAAAAGGCAATTAACTTTTATTCTGATATCTTTCTTTTTCACTAGCAATCTGGCAATCTAGTATTATATTTAAGTTTATATTATTACAATTTTTTTTAAGTTGTAAGGGGCAAACGAGCAGGCAGCAGACGGCTAAGTGCCTACTGACGTCCATGGGCATCTGCACGATCAAGATGCTTTGCCGGCCTTTAATGACGATTTTAGGCCACCGGGAAATCTCTCAAATCGAACGAAACGCGACAACAATACTATCACTTGACGTGACAGCATTGTTGCCACTTCCTGGACGCGCCGGCTCAATTCTGCTACAAGCATGGCGCTACCTCTAAGTATAGTTTTTTTAAGTTTCTTGCTAATTATTCTCGTGGCTCGACTGTTCCGAATCAGTCGTAGCTTTTAAAATATTTGACGATTCAAAAGAGCTTGTAAAAAGCTTGTCTACTTGAATAAAATATAATTTGAATTTGAATCTGAATCTGAATCTGAATCTGAATCTGAATCTGAATCTGAATCTGAATCTGAATCTGAATCTGAATCTGAATTTGAATTTTAATTGAGGAGGTCGTGGCCTAATCAGTGGTCGGCATTTGAGTCGATCGCTAAGTTAAGTTGCTCTGGCTGCGACTGGGAAGGGGCAAACGAGCAGCCGGCTTTCACCCAAGTGACTACCGACGCCCATGGACAACTGCAATACCAGAGGGACTGCAGATGCGTTGTCGGCCTTTGAGAAATGAGCATGCTCTTTTCTTGAAGGTCCCTAAGTCGTATCCGTTCAAAATTACCGAAGCTAGCAACTGATTCCACAAGGGAATTGCGCGAGGCAAGAAATTCCTAGAAAATTGTACGGTTGTGGACTTGAGGACATTGATGTGATGAGGGTGGAATTTCAAATTTTACTTATTTACAAACTTACAGGCAATTCATTTATAGAACTCGTAAGTTCACGATAAGTAGCTCAGCAATATCATGCCTAGTTTAAAATATTTTCCCGATAAAATGTTTCCTCTTCATTTGCTTCAGATGTTTTATTTGCTTTTCTGACGCGGTAATAGACACTAAACCCATTAGGAAGGTACAACCAGGCGCTGGAGTTAAGCTGATTATGTACAGACTTTTCTGCACTTTATTTCCAACGCAACGTCTTTTTATAAACAAGGCTGAAACGACTTGGTGTGATAGCAAATTTGCATTAAAGATAATTAATGCAAATTTGCGTTGCGCTTTTATAATGCTACTCTATATAAATAAAAGCTAAGGTCACCTAATACGAAATATCGAAAACTGAGCGATATTTCTGCACTTTATTTCCAACGCAACGTTTTTTTATAAACAAGGCTCCAAGAACTTGTTGTTATCTTAAATGCAAATTTGCGTTGCGCTGTTATAATGCTAATCTATATAAATAAAAGCTAAAGTTCACCTCATATGAAATATCGAAAACTGCGGGGTAATATATATAAAAGCGAAAAGGCACTTAACATGAAATTTCTAAAAGTGCGGGGTGTACAATGATGAAATTTGGCAAGGAGGCGGTTTGGCAAGTAGTTAGTTCCCTTTTGTACGTCCTAGCGGATATCTACTTGCTGTAAAGGGGTAACTAAAGGATTTTTCGATACGGCGAGATTAATATCAGTGGTCGACAATTGAATCGATCGCTAGATTAAGTAGCTCTTGCTGCGACCGGGTGATGGATGGGTGACCCATTCTAGCACTGGTTTATATTCGATATCCGACCTCCTCCGTGTTTTGGAAGGCACGTAAAACAGTAGGACCCGATTAATGTCACTGAGTGATATTAGACGTGAGGTTGTAGAGAACGTGGGGGCTCCGAAGCTGACGTCAGATGTCAATCGGTCACCTTAATTCGCCCCACAGCCACACCCTCTGCAATCTAAGCGGACCTTGGTCCTTAACCCGGGATAACGCTAGGAAGAAGAAGAAGGGTGTAATTTTATATAGACAAAGAAGCGGGAACTGTCTAGTTTGTATACTTATTATACTTTAATATTGAATTAGGTGTTAGCCTATGAAAATCCATGTCTCTGAAGTAAATTCAATTACTTGCATACTATTTGTAATTCAAATTATAATCTTACTTCTCATTTCGCATAAGTACGCCTTCTCTCTTCATCATCTACCTTTATATCCTTTTACTCCATCCCTTTCCCTTACTCCTGTCTTTCAAATTAGAAGTAGCGCCATGCTTGTAGCTTAGACGTAGAGACTTGAAATTTTCCATGTTAATAGAACATGCTAAAAACTCATTAGGAAAATTATTCTGAACGAAAGCGGACAACAACTTTTGAAGTTATTTAACAAATACGTGTATAGCGTATCGGAATACGGAACCCTTCTATACGTGTCATGACACGCTCTTGGCCTGTAACCTCTCACTTCCAAGATGAGTGATTTTTGTGATTTTATTTAGGGCATTAAATATAGCCTTATTACAAAGTTTGCGTTACGATGTCTTCAACCCTGTATATACAAGACAAAAAAAAATTCATAACGAGAAAAAATGTTATATTGGAATAAAAATAATACCTTTCTTTCACCAATCAATCTTGGGAATGTTAATGTAGAGCATCCCTCAGCGAAGATGCCCAACTTTGTGAATGGAGTGTAAAAGTAAGCCTAAAAGGACAAATACGAATCGTCATTATTTGGCAAAAATAATTGATATAAATAAAAAAATTCTGTATGAATTCGAACCAGGGGCGGATCCTTCATAGTGAGCACGATGGGCATGCCCATCTCCGATAGATTTGTGACGTCACAGTTTCACAGAATTAGTTGAAAAGCTCGAAATCTCGATTTTTAACTTTTTATACCCTTAGTGTATAAATAAATAGAATAGTTTAGTTTAGATTACTTTCCTAATTGTTTATTTGTAATAGGAATACTATAAAAATTGAAAATAACAACCTCCACGTGGGACTAGTACCCATGTCCCATGACCAACGATTCACGCATCTGAGCTCTTCTGCTACATCAACTACTTGGCAACTATGTGGCAAACTTGCAGACGTTATCTATTATCCAAGGTGAGATCTTCAAGTACCTTCATTTCTAGCCAAGCCCTACATATCCTATAAATTTGAGCAAAATCTGTGATGAATAGGGAATGAAAAATCGGCCATGAATTGGGTGGTTGTACGGACCACCTTTTTTGAAGACTGGATTCGCGCCTGATTCGAACTTCTCAATTATAACGCTTACATTATCAGAAGCTAAAACGAAGTCACAAAGAGGTAGAGTTGTAGTTGCTATACCAACAGCCGGCCCATTAACAAGTGCAATCAGCAATTTAGGAAAAACTATGAACGCTTTGATGAATTCCTCTAAAACTGTCAAAAAATCTGAGACATTGATTTCTTTTGCTGCCACAAGATCATTTCCACTGCTATAGAAGTCGCCTGTACCAGTAAGCACTACCACCAATATGTTTTTGTCATTTGCCGCATCATTAAGTATTTTAGTTATTTTGACAAACATATTATAATCAATTGCATTTTTTCGACGTGGTTTGTTAATTCTCACTATTTTTATATTGTCTTTTTGTGTTTCAATTATGTTTGTATCATCCATTATAGCATACACAATCTGGAACATTAATTTTGTTTAAAATTTATACTGAGCACAATACTCTTAATAACATACAAGGATAGCGCCAAGGGATTCTCGACTTCTGGCAGGAGTTGGGCTGGATGGAGTAAATACCAACCAGCCCACCCTTTCACAATGGTCGCCCTACTGCAATTAAGTGCAGAATAGCAGCCAACATAGAAGAATAAAAACTTTCATGAGTTTTACTTACGTATTGAGGGTTATAAATTATATATTATTCATACTAGCAAAATGTTAATTGCATGTATGCATAAATAATTAAAAGCTGCATTGCAATTAATTTTGTTTTAATATTTGTGAATTAGACCTGATGTCACAAAGCTTTGGAAGCCCTCCCCCTCCTGCCCATTTTGCTGCCATTTCAAAACCTGGTAAGGGATATCTTTTTTTTTTTGAGGCAGACCAAAGGCCTTATTGTTACTGCGACCAGTACGATCTATTGTAACTGCCTCAGCTCATAGCTCATCCTCAAGACCAGAAGAGCGCATTTTTTTACAAAAATGTTTTATTGCATAATTTTGATAACTTTGCAAGGGACGTCCGTGTGTAAAAAAAAAAATACTGTTACAGTCTTATATGACCGTAAACGTAGCTTATAAGTCGAATGACACTTCATCAAAATGTCATAATTTAAATTATATATCGCACGCTCAGTCATAAACTGACCTAACTCAAAAAAACTGATTTTTGGGAAATCGCAAAAAACGTTTGGTCATTTATCAGTTACCATTTATTGCGATTATTATTCTGTAAAAATGGAATTATAGTAAGAAAATTATGTATTTCAATGACAGTTAATGGAATGTTTAATGATATCGAAATGTTATTTTAACGATATTTTATTATTTATTTTTCTTTTTAACAAAAATCTATTATTAGTTAAGAAGACAAAAATAGCCATGTCTCAATGTCTGATGGAGATATCGAAATAATTCTTAAATTGGCAGATAGAGAACGTTGAAACGAAACTCATTAACTCACTTTAGACCTAAAACGTAATTGGTCAGTTTATGATTAAGCGTGCGATATACTTAATGTCGTTCGGAAGAACTTGAAAATAAGCCGAATTTACTAAAGAAATATTAACTTTTAATGTTGCCACTGTTTTTTCGTCATGGATGTCTGCACCACCAGAAGGCAGATGCATTGCCAACCTATAATATCGAGATTAGGCCACCAGGAAGTCTTTCAAACCGTGCGAAACGCAACAACAATACCATCACTTGACGTGACAGCATTGCCGCCACTTCACGCCGATCTTATGTGAGAAAGATGTACTGGTACCCGGACGCGCCGGCCTAATTCGTGTGCAGACCAAAAAGACTACAAGCGTGGCGCTACTTCTAATTTTATCCAAAAGATTTCAACAAATCTAATACACAATTACAACTACGACAATACGGAAGAAATATTTATATATACTCGCATCATAAAGTTAATATACCTACAAACATTAATATAGATATAATATACAAAAATACACACACGTACTCACATAAACACACGTACCATTACATTCACACATCATAATATAATACTTTATACACGCCAAAACACAACACACAAAACCTAAGTTTATTAGATGTAATACTTTTATATTTCATTTTTCTTTTTCATTTATTAATTCTTTTTTTAAATCATTTAAAAGTACTCAAACGTATTATAAATAGTTGTACCAATGTTTGGGAAGGCACTGGCCCCTAAGATACGGGCTTAACTAGTTTAGGGGCCAGGGTTATATTGAACTAAGATGATTCTTGTCATTTCATCGCCGAGGATGTCTACGACGGGTCCTGCCTTTATCTTCGACATGGTTTAGCTGTAATCAATAAATTTAAATTAAAAAAAAAACACAATACAATATAAGTCTATTATCATCGTTCCAAAAAGTTATTCGTAAGATTTATTTAATATTTCTTTTAGCAAACAGGATGACCGGCAAACTGAGGGAGGCAAAATATTGAAATTTTGCTTTGGGTACTAAATATAATTATATAAAAGCGAAATGTCACCAAAAACGAATTTTCCAAGTCCGCGGGACGTATAAAGATGAAATTTATAGGTATGTAGATATAGTGGGTGAACATCCGCCGAGAACAGGTTTTTCCAAGAGATTAGAGAGGTCAAAGGGCAAGATTAATTTCACGTGGATTAAGTAGCCGTGTACAGTTAGACACATACAAAAGGACTTGAAAAAAAATTTACTGTATGTGTACGTAATTCAGTTGTACTATATCCTATTTATATTGCTCTTGAGACAAAAGGTAAACAAACAATAAGAAAGGTTATTTTGTGTGTCATCATCGTAAAGTTAGACAAAAATTTAATGTGCTAGAAAAATTATAGAATTTACATACATTGTAATATATATTTTGTATCATTGTAGAATAGAATATCATTGTAGAATTTACATACATAATGATTTCAATAAATAAAAATGTAAATAAAAATTATTTAAAATATTAATTGGATTTTTGTTTTTTAATCCTTTTATAAAATAGTGCCTTAAAAAAATTACTAAGGTACTTTAACTTTGTATTCTCTGTCAACTTGTCAATACGAGTGTGCAAGTTCTTTAGTATTTTGTTATATCTTATTATTTCATGGTTAAATTTGTTGTTAGATGTGTTAAGATTTTTGTGTATTTGTTTTTTTTTTACTGTTACCAAACAGTCAAAATGGGTAACAAACCTAAACTAAGCGTTGGGTAATACCGGTATCTTTGTTTACCTTTTCTCTCGAAGACAATGAATAGGGTACTCAATTTAAATGTAAGACAAGGGTTGTTTAAATTAGATTCATTGTTACACATTTATATTTACTCTTTTAACTACATCAAACTGTAAGGCCTCATTTACGAAAGAGCGTCGCGCGTCAAACATGGCTATTTTATGAGTGCCTTCACGGAGAAGCGATTCCGTTGCCATAGATTTTATACGACGCTACATGCCACGCCGCACGCGATTCGCAACGCCCCACGTCTCTGTCAACTAGGTCTTAAACTCTTATATAAATAAATTGTCATCATTACAATTCCATTGCTCTATCATTTGCTTATACACGTCGAGATATCATAAATAAGATATATGGTGGCACGCTTGGAGTAAACATATTACATAACCTTTGTCCAGTGACCATGGACTTTCATGAATCCCATTCATATTAATATGTAATTGACTTTTAAATTTTGAAACTATTTGACTATGACCCATGTCGTACAATTGAATTTTTTTTTAGAGTAAGTTTGTTTCACATTGAATTTTTAACTCGTGTTCCTTTTTTGACAGGCCCGTTGTCGCAGTGGACAGTGACCCTTACTTCTGGTCGGGGATAGAAGGGTTCCGTATCTGATACGCTATAAACGTATTTGTTAAATAACTTCAAAAGTTGTTGTCCAATTTCGTTTAGATTAATTTTCCTAATGAGTTTTTAGCATGTTCTATCAACATGGAAAATTTCAAGTCTTTACGTCTAATAGTTTAGAAATACTAGGGGAGAAAGCACCTTACGGGCAGATAGACGGACGGACGGACAGAGGGAAACTATAAGGGTTCCTTGAAATACTACGGAACCCTAAAATGACAGATTTAATGGCTACTTTACAATACTTCAAATAAACTTTTGAATGAAATGCTATATAAAATTATTTATTTTTAATTTATTTATAGACATTCGTCCAGTGTCACGTTTCATGAAATAAAAAAAAACATAAGGTAGATTGGTTAATTAGCAGATGAGCCGAAATTTGGGCAAGACAACGTCTACCGGCTCCTCTATTTTTTAATTAAAAAACATTAGTTGTATCTATCCTTATTTAATAATTTTAATATAATAATTGGTCAGTTACTTTGATATAGATACAATATTAGTTTACTGTTTCTATGTGCTTTTTAATCTGTGCAAATATTAATTTATCGTGACGGTCATTGTTGTTGAAGTTATTTGGCCATTATTAAACCATCCATCAAAGCAAAATATCGGCGTATCACGATTGGCCGCCGTCCTACAGAGTCCTTCATTGGCATTATGACTGGCCAAAATGTTTATAAACAATTTTTGTAAGATAAATTGATATCGAACAATAAGTCTTATAAGTTTTCAGGAATTACGGCTATAGCCCATGATATAGCCATAAAAAGAAGCAAGAACAAAAAAATCTTGGTAGTCCTGCTTGCCATTTAGCGGGTTGGAAGATTAGTGGTTTTATTGCAGCAGTTTTGAGACCAGACTATTAGGAGTCATATTCATATATCGCTTTATTGACTCAAATATGGTATGTTCCGAAATAGTCTGAACAATGCTCAATGCTCACACTGGTGGTAAAATCATTCCGTTATACACTGCGAGTATACTATCGCAGTGCCCTAGAAAATATATGACATCATAAATAGTGGCCATTTTTGTACTCTGAGCACGAGCTTCTGTGGTCTCAGTACTTTGATCACGTGATCAATCAAAAACAGAGCAGCTCTTGTTAAAAAATTAACAGGCATATTTAACAGTATTATATTAGTAAAAAATCGTGGGTGAAGATAAATAGTGAGTTTGTAAAATCGTTGTTTTGTAAAATTGAAAACGGAATTTTTTTTAAATGTCAGTATACTGAATGTGAAACAGTGTAGCAAACCAAAAAGTAACACCTTTATAGTGTACTTAATTGACGTCACAGCTTTCAGTGCTCGCAGTGTATATCGGAACACACAGTAAGTAATTTGAGAACAACGAATTATTAGATTCCTTAAGCTAGTATTGTCTACGTTTGGAACTAAATGTATCTCGAACGGATCCCCTTTTTAATGGTGACAATTATTTTACAATTGTTATTCTTAAATAATTTTTATTTTGCTCAATTTTCGAACCGATACGACTTATTGCACGCCTATCATGGCAATACACTTAACCTATATATTGTGTTCGGTTTGTGAGACTTCCTGGTGGCCTAAACTCGTCATTAAGGGCCGGCAGCGCACCTGCTGGCCTTCTGGTCGTACAGATGTCCATGGGCGCCGGTAGGCACTTTGGTGCCTGCTGCCTGGTCGTCTGTCCTCTTGTAACATAAAAAAAGCGTAATATTCATGAGCAAAATAAAACTTTTATCAATATTAATTTATACTCCTTAAATATACATTTACTGTCATTAGATTCCGGATATACAATTTAGCTAAATTCAGTTTTCTTTTCGTAACATTTGAATTCCTTTAATTCAAATATAATTTTGACTTTATAAAAGCGAAATTATTATTGCAACAATAACTTCACGGAAATGGTCACATGATATATAATGGAAATGGAAGTATAAATAAAAAAGTAAATAAATATATATGTTTGTGTCTGTGTGCGTACGTGTGTGCGGGCATGCGCGTGGGCGTGTGTTCGTTTCTTTATGTGTGTGTGAGCGCGTGTGTGCGTGTCTGCGTGTGTGCATGCGTGCATGCTTGCGTGCACGTGTGTGTGTGTATAATTTAGGCTTTTGAAATTGGACATTAATTTATCTCCATTTGGACTCTGTTAAAGTTTCGCCAAAAACAGTTCTTTTAATTTTATTTAAAACGAACTTGTGTTGTCGGAGCTTTAATGGAATGGAACAATTACTCGAATCTCTTAGCATTTGACCGAACGTTATCAATTCGTTTGATACCTCGGGGAACTGACGATGTTATGATTATTGCCGACACAAAGCAATACGAATAATTAAATGGCGGGTTGATGGGTTAATTACTTAGACGTTACTTTCATTGTTAAGATTTGTTTCAAGAGCAATATTCATAATTGGAAATTACATGTCAATCAACATAGAAGATTTTATCAATTTCTCGCTTTCCAAGCTGTTTTCAAATGTATGTTTAACTAATATTACATTTATGTTTAACGGCGCACCTTCGTCAGGGTGATTTTGTTAAACTTTGAGGGTTTTAATTTCTTTTGAACAAAACAATGATTTAGCACCAACATCATCATTGTCAGCTCTTGATAGCCCACTGCTGGTAACAGCCCTCCCTTTGCTTCTGCCTCTCTCCCTTATCCCTTGCCAAAGTCATACAGCCACCTCCTGCCACTCTCCTTACATCATCCGCTCATCGCTCAGTTAGGTTCGTAGACCACCTGCCATCACCACCAGCCATGTGTCCTGCCCAAATCCATTTTAATTCAACCACCCTATATCCGATATCCTTAACCTTAGTGCGGAGATTACTCGAAAGAAATAAACAGACAGACATATGCAATAAGTAATTTTTTTTTACTGATTGCATATGAATTAATTCAACGTTATAATTTGATTTTTTTTTATCAATTTTGTTTTTCAATTTGCATTCAATAATTATTTTATAGGGTACTGTAACAATCTTACCTTCGGATTCCACAGATTTCATGACTTAATCTATACTAATTTGTTTGTTTACTTGAAGGCGCTAATCTCTGCTGCTCCGATTTGAAAAATTATTTTAGTATTAGATAGCCCATTTATCGAAGAAGGCTATACGTTATCGCGCTAATCACTTGACGCGCCAGCATTGCCGCCACTTCACGCCAATCTCATGTGAGAAAGAGGTACCGGTACCCGGACGCGCCGGCCCAATTCGGCTACAAGCGTGGCGCTACCACTATGTAAACGCTGGGTGTTAAGGAATTGTTTTAGAAATGTTTAGTATATGCATGTACATATCAATTTAAAGAACATAAATGTAAAATGACGTGCATTCTTTATTTTTATCGACCTAACAACAATATCGCATGAAGTTAGAAAAACAATTCATTGTTCAAATTTCAAATCCAGTTCAAATCTTAAATAGACGCTACTGTCCATCATTTGTAATCCTCAAATCTACCTATCTTGATGGTCACAAAAAACTAATCGGTTAATAATATTTTACTCTCGAATTCGTCATACCTTACGTAAATCAAGACGCGTTCAAGACTCAGTCAATAAAATTTAACGGCGGACACAACAGTTAAATAGTTTATTCGACCCTGAACGCTAAACAAAGAATCCGTCATTATAGTACTACGTAAAATGTACGTTATTTCATTATTTATGCGTACTTCAAACTTTTTTTAACCTATTAAATTATAGAGATTATTATCTGTATAAGGACACTCCAGTCCCATTATAACTTAATCTTTTTCTGTACAACTAACAGTAAAACCTCAGTCGTATTATGCAAATGCCTTTATTTTAAACTTGAAAATGATGAAATCAACAAAAAAAATTCCGCGTATTTTCTTTCGTTTGATTCTTAAAGTTCCATCTTCTAGCCGTAAAAAAAAAATCATTACAACTAACGCTCATGTCAAAAAGTAAACGGTTTCGAAAGAAAAATGCATAAATAGCCCATGCACGCTGAATACTGATGAAATACAGAAGAAAAAGACAGGAGTAAAGACCGTTTTTAATTTTCTTAAACCTTTTGATGTTATAATCGTTTCGTTTGTTCAACTAATATATTAGACATCAAACGTAACCTGCAGACTTACAAACAGAAGTCTTTTTAACATGACGACATTTTGTGTAATTTTACTCGTTTAACTTCATTTGAAAGATAATCTTTTTTAAAGTATTTTTAATGAAAAAATAATAATATATGCTCTAGAGGCAGTATTAGAAAGAAGAAAAAAAGTTAAGATTGATTTTTTTTAATTCTCTCACTTAAAAATAAACTACATAATTATATGTACTTATTCAAGTATTTACCACAATATCGACATTTCCTATTGATCTTATAATACCTCTAAGAGTAAAGTGAACATGTATCTTCTAGACAGACACGCTACACCTTAGGATGCATCGACATCTTCAACAAGATGCCACTGCCATCAAGTGCTCGTTTATCTTTAATAAAAAAAAAGAAAAAAAATTTAGTTTCTCTCTGTGGTTTAGAAACATTTGTTGAAAAATGTTTTAGATTCAAATGGTTTTTATACATTACAACTGACGCTAACAGTTAGTCTGTATTTTTTGTTAGTCGATCTTCGAAACGTATTATCTGATTTTATTGAGATTTATGCAAGAAAATAAAGAACTTTATGGGTCTATTTATAAGGTATTTATGAAATTGAAAAACAACTGTATTTAAATTATTAAAGCAAAGTAGTTTAGTTTCTCATGCATGTCATGGATTTCCGCAAAGTAACGCCTGATTCTATCAATTAATTAAAGGATTTATAATATTATTTAAATTTTCAGTTATTTTTTTTGGGGAGAAATGTAAAAAAGTCCGAGGTAAAAAGAAACCTATGTGTGGTTTTGTTACTTTTATATGCTGAAATATGACAAAAATTTTAGGATGCG
Organism: Charaxes varanes; assembly: GCA_024363005.1. Lineage (NCBI taxonomy): Eukaryota > Metazoa > Arthropoda > Insecta > Lepidoptera > Nymphalidae > Charaxes > Charaxes varanes. The sequence continues at coordinate 1,258,027 of JANCMC010049048.1, read as the reverse complement.
TTAGTTTATGATAACACATACATTTTACATTAACACAGGCATTTCTTTTACTATAGTTTATTTAATGGTGACTTATGCATCACATGAAGTAACAAACGAAGTTTGCGGACCAGCGAGTATAAAGCATGTTTATTGCGTCCGATAAAACGCGGTTCATAGACACTGAAAAAATTTTCCGAAATTTGAGCTTTCAGGTTTATTTGCTTTCATCATTAACAGGCTTTACTGATTGCGGGGGCTGCTGAACGAGTGTGTGCTATCAGCTCCATATCGCGTAAGCGTCAGTCGTGTGAGTGGCTATTGACCCTGATTCGGTTAAAAGCCCGTTTACAGGACGTATTTTCACGCTTTCGCTAAAAACATTCTCTATTTGATGTGCATTGACACTCTTTCAATACTCTATATTTTTATGATTCGGTTAAAAAGCCGATTACGGCACGTGTTTTCACGCTTTGGTTAGCCAAAGCATTCTCTATTTGATGTCCATGGACACTCTTTCAATACTCTATATTTTTATGATTCGGTTAAAAGCCCGTTTACGGCACGTGTTTTCGCGCTTTCGCTAAAAACATTCTCTATTTGATGTCAATTGACATTCTTTCAATACTCTCTATTTTTATGATTCGATCAAAAGTCCGTTTACGGCACGTGTTTTCATGCTTTCGCTAAAAACATTCTCTATTTGATGTCAATTAACATTTTTCAATACTTTTTATTTTTATGGTTCAGATAAAAGCTCGTTTACGAAAAGAATTTCCGCGCTCTGCCTAAAACAATAAAATACTGTCTAATTAATATCAAGTGCAATTAATTGTCTTCGCTACAATAACCAGCATGAAGACTGAGTGTGATTTGGTGAAAGCCGATTTACAGGAGGAATTTAGCGCTCTGGCTAGAAACAATACACTATTGTCTCTTTGGTAGTAATTAAGATTTGTATAGATATATTATTTCTGATACAGTAAGTGCGTAAAGCGTGACCATGATTCATTTAAAAATTTGCTTGCAGGACACATCTCCGCGCTTTGGCTAAAACAGTATAATTCTCTCATAGACTAAAATACGGCCACTAATATCTTTTGTGTTAACTTTGTATAATTCTCGCTTTGAGACTATGATCCTGTCATACTCCAGACAATCATGACGTAAGTAGAATTTTAGGTTTATCAAAATATTCCTCATAGTCTTTTTCTAAGAAAAAAAAAACTATGTATCTATTAATATAAAAGCGAAAAGTCTATCAAGAAATCTCAAAAACCACGAGACATACAAAAATGATATTTAGCAGGGCGGTAGTTTATAATTAATAGACATTCGCTAAGAAGGGATCTTTTGATAGAGCCAGATTTTAAGGAAGTATATGGGCTCTTGCTTTTTGTTTTTTAAATGTTTCGATTTTATATAAATATATGTAAAAATGTAATTAGTAAAATGAAAAATATAATAACTAAAAATATATTATTATAATTATCAGACATTTAGACAAAGCTTCAAAGCCTCAATCGCTCAACGATTGAATAAAGAAAAATACGTAAGGATTCAAATTCCGGCTCCATAGAAATTTCCCGTCCCATCGTGGCCAAGCTTCTCATTCAATATAACTTTTTTTACAAACCTTTGTATTTACAAAGGTTTGTAAAAAAAGTTTCAATTTCAAAGTACAATTCATTTTCACTTTTTAAATAATACTATTTAGTATTATTTAAAAAGTGAAAATGAATTGTTAAAAATTTAAATATTAAATAGTTCAGATAAACATAAATGTGTAATGCGGCAAAATTAATAAAAATGTTTTTAATCAATTAAATCAAACATTTATATTCGGCAAAATATAATGATTTTATTTAAATTAAATACAAAAACCATTGCATTTAAATCGTTAAAAAAATAAAAGTCTATTTTTAGTTAAATAATATGCATATAAAGAAAAAAAAATTCATTATTATTATTTTATTAGCAAATTTGCATTCTGGTAAGCTGATGTAACAATGTTTTATCATTTTAAGTCGTTCTAGATAGATATTTGAGTTATAAATAGTTGATTATGTAATGAGGCTTAATTTTAATTTCACGAATAATCGTGACCAGTTTGATAAATTTACATAAATTTACCATTTTTAAAAATATTTTTCATACTTTATTGTGCATGAAAAATTAAACTACTTTGCGCTAATGAATCATTCAATAAACCATTGGCGGATTTAATAAAAGTATTTTAATTTTTCATGCATGTCATGAATTTCCTCCAAATATTCAAAGGTGCTTGTAAAAGTGTACTTGAATAAAACATAATTTGAATTGATTTGAATAACCCCTGATTCTGTCAATTATATTTTATTTTTCATGAGATTAAGTCTTAATGTAGACAAAATATTATAGAATATATAAATATTAATATTATAGAATAAAAACTTTTGTAATTCGTATGCATCATTGACATCACAACCAAATCACTGTTCTGATTTTCTGGTTTCAAGGCATGTTTCGGTCCTAAACCTTACTTACCGTTGACTGGCCCGTTGGCGCAGTTGGCAGTGACACTGCCTTCCACTCCGGTTGTGGGTTCGAGTCTGTGTATATCTATACGTATGTATTTATAACACAGACATTAAGTTGCCTACCTTAGGAACAGACGTCCGTGTGTCATATAGTTCTATATGTTTATTTTTATTATTGTTTATTTATTATTATTATGTTATGTTATGTTATGTTTTATATATATATTTTACAGTCCCAATTTTTTGGGGTTTTCTACTATTTCCGCAGGCTTAGCGCCAAGCAAGAAATAGGGGTGTGAATTTTGTTATTAAATGTAATTTATGAAATAGGCTATGTAGTATAGAATAAGGCTATAATAAAACTGAAATTAAAAGGATAGAAATTTTCTCACTATTCTACAAGTGTTTAATATTGTGGCTTTCTGTAATTCTATATAGGTTAGTTTGTGTATACCTCATTCGCACGAGAGCTTTATAACCGCGCGTTAAAAAATGCTTCCAAATAGAACATATGGATTCCCAAGTTTATGTTCACACGGCAGCGCTTTCATAACGCGACGGTTTTTTATTGAGCAACGTTCTATTTTCAACGCTATATGTAGACGTATACGGTATATTTTCGCATTATCGACGCTGAAAAAGCCCCAACGCCGAGATTTAATGCAACGATTTTTTAACTCTCGTGCGAATGGGGGCTTGATCTTCATTCGCACGAAAGTTAAAAAAACGTTGCGTTAAATCTCGGCGTTAGCGATTTTTTAGCGTCGTCGATGCGAAAATATAGGGTATATGAGCGTTGACAAAATCAACTACTAATGCACTCTACTAGGCTCCGTAAAATTAACTTTCAAATTTAAGTGTAACTGTACACCTTTCTATAACAAACTCCCCTATGACATTCCGGAGATGTCTTTATATAAATTTGAACCTTTTATGAAACGTAAACTCATTCAGAAATTATATTATAATGTAAAGGAGTATTGGATGATAATTGCTTGGGAATAAATTGCTCTAACTAAATCTGAATTATTGGGAAAATGGTGATAGCTAAAAATTACCCGACTGAGTTTGTTGCGGGCACTTCTCAGTGCAGGGCGCCAGGAATCCTTGTAAACCCTTGTATTAACGATTAAAAAAATTTTTACTCATATTATGACGTTCATAAGTACTTGTAAAAAAGTCTATATGAATAAAAAATTTTGAGTTTGAGAATTTGATAAACTTTAAATGTATCCAACACATTAAATAAATGAAAAGTAAACATATATGTGAATATCAACCAATTTTGATGAACTCTCACACGATAGAAACACACGAATTCAACACATTATACTTTTTGTCGATACTTAAAAAACGATAAGGTAGGAATAAATTTTAAATCAATGATTAAAACATAAACAAAAAAGGGCGTCTGTATTCTTAGGAATTTTAATTAAGTTTTAATCAAACGGAACGCACAGCACAATGCTTTATTAAAATTACAATAATGCTTTATGTTATATGCAATAATGCTTTATTCAAACATCCAAGTAATGACCTACATAGTTATTACTACGGTAGGATTTATTTACCTTTGAGGAAGAGATGAGAAATTTTACATCGATTATTATTTTAAGTCAAGGTAAGTAAACTTAAGTGTTAGCGAAATAGATATATGTTTATTGGGTTCAACAATACATATAATTTATTTTTATATACAGAGTGTAAAAGACATCGTAGCGAATAGACATTGCATGGGTTCAGTACATGATTCTAGACTCCCCAGTGGTGATATTTTTCGTCGGCTTTTTCTTGAAAAGTACAATTTCTTAACCATTTTTTTAACTGAATACTGTATAATATCATTAGTACTATCTGCTCCAATGCGATTTTAAATCAGAAACAAATTCAGAAAAAGAACTTAAAAGTACGTAACAGGCGTAGCGCGGCGCGGGTCGTTGACTTGTTTTGCGCGTCAACATTTTGTTGACGATTGCTTCCCAATGTTCATGGTACATTGCGCGCTCAAGAATGGGACGAGGATGGCAATATCTGTAACCTCTCACTTCCGAGATGAATGATATTTGTGATTTGACATTAAATGTAGCCTTATCACAAAGTTTGCGGTACGATATCTTTTACACCCTGTACATTTTTACAAGGGGCAAACGAGCAGGCAGTAACTGACTACCAACTCTATACCATCAAGAGGCTCGCAGATGCGTTAATAGTCTTTAAAGGAGATTTTAAACCACCGGAAACTCTCACAAACCGAACGCGACAACAGTATTATCATTTGACTGGACAACATTGCCGTGACTTCACCCCGATCTTATGTGAGATAGAGGTACTGGTACCCGGACGCACGAAAACAATTCGGCTTTAGACCAAAAGGACTGCAAACGTGGCGCTACTTCTAATTAAATTATAATTATATGCTAGTGTTGCCAACATGTGTGTCACTTTTTCCTTACCAGTTTTAGTTATGTCTTCGTCATTGGATAGTTATTGTGACGACATACTTTGCTCGAATATATACGACCCAGTGTGTGGCGAAGCAATAGCGATGGATGGTCGAAGAGTCATCAAGAGATTCCAAAATATATGCCATTTACGTGTAATGGAATGCAAGTTTGAATATACAGGTATGTTTCGGTTAGGTTAGTAATAATTTTAAGTCTTAATTTTATCCAATTTTGTCAGTAGTCCTCTGTAGGCGTGTGACTGGTCTGGACCTGTAATTTTATATTATTATGGAATAGTCCATAATATGCAGGTGGACCTCGAATTTTGTCTCTTTATAAGTATTAAAGAGTCCTACATCTTTCACTACGTCTTTCTCGGACTATGTACATACATACGTACAAATAACATCACTAGAATATTTGTTTTGCTTTGCCTTTTTTTTTGGAAATTCTTCTTCATTTTTTATGTTACAAGAGGCATACGAGCAGATAGCAGGCTGCATAGTGCCTACTGACGTCCAAGAACATCTGCACGACCAGGAAGCAGATGCACTGCTGGCCTTTAATGACGAGTTTAGGCCACTGGGAAGTCTCACAAACAGAACGAAACACGACAACAATAACATCACTTGACGTGACAGCAATTCGGCTTCGAGTATGGCGGTACCTCTAATTAAAAAAACGGGAGTAAGGAAAGGGGATGGAGTAAAAGGATATAAAGGTAGGTGGGGAGGAGAGAAAGGAAGCGGATACTACTGTCACGGACGGTATAGGAGGAGTGATAATAGCAGCTAGGGTGCTCTAGGGTCTCGAGCCGTAGTGGATCTGACCAGTTATTGGACAGATAAAGGAAAATCCATCCCCTGGAAGTATCCACTCCTTCAGCGGGCTTTGTTTGATCTTCGATTGAATTTTACGATCGCGAATGTAACAACTCCTTCATTTACACCTACTTCTAATTTATAATTAAAGATTTTTTGTAGGTCTCCATCAGATACCAGACGAAGCTTGCAATATCAGGAAGTTGGATTTGATAGTTTTAAGTGGTCGTCGATTGACTGACTTTAGTGTGGTCGGTGCCCATCAGGCTTGTAACCACACTTGCCCTACCTACTGCCTCGACACCTATCATCCGGCCTGTGCTCAAATATGGTCGAGCAACATGCAGACCTACTCCTATAGGCCCATGATTAATCATTGCCATATCGACATGCTCTCTTGTGTGGCGGGAGTCAGTAAGTGGCTAATTCATTGTTTTCCGTAATAGATCTAAATAGTTGCAGGCTTGATAATTTTAACGTGGTCGATATCCATCAAGTCTGTAACCACACTTATCTACTTCCCCAACATCTACAACCCGGCGTGTACTCATCAATCATAAACATATGTGAAGAGTTTTTATGACATTCAATTTTTTTTTTCTCACAAAGGGCAAACGTTCAGGTTTTTCACCTATGTAACTACCGACGTCCATGGACATGTGCACCATCAGAAGGCTCGCAGATGCGTTGCCGGCCTTTAAAAAAAGGTTTAGGCCACCGGTAACGACAGCATTGCCGCAACTTTACGCCGGTCTTATGTGAATTAGTTTGATTCGACCTTTCAGATTTCATAGTACTCTTTTCACTGTTGAGGCATTGAGGCTTTTTATTCAAAGTAACTTAATTTTTCTTGTTTCGGCGATTTGTAATATCTATTTTCATGTTTTATTTGATTACAGATGTCACAATCCAACCACTGATAGGCAAGTGTTACAAGAATCCATCCGCAATAAACTTCATGTTTAACATAGCTTCGTTGAAGACGCTGCAACTCCTCGGTGACACTGGTACTCGCAGGACCTTCGCATACAAGGCCAATGTGAACAAATTGTTTAAAAGGGAAATTACTGATTTTGTCGAAAAGCTAAAGACAGAAATTAAAAGTAAACTGTAGTACTTATTTAATATTGTTTAATGTTAGTTAAAATATTTCCCCTTTTTTATAGAATATTTAAAATCCTCTAGTTAGTCTTAAGTCATGCTTGATTCCCCTCAAATATTTGTAGATCCATCCAGTTTAGGTGAGCATTGAGGCTATAGCGGACTGCTATGTAATTATGCATATATAGTTGACCAAGACATTGGGTTGCGCGCGCTGCCTCTGATGAAAACGTATGCGACAATAGCGAGGGCAAGACTCAAATCCAGTTCAAATGTTTTTGTGTGAATCTTTCTTTTTATCTGTCCGATAACTGGTCAGGTCCACAACGGGTACGCGACCCCAGAGTACCCTAGCTGCTATTGTCGCTCCCCCTATACCGTTTGTGACAGCAGTATACGTATCCTTTTTGCCCTTTCCATCTACCTTTATATCCTTTTCCTTACTCCTGACTTTCTAATTAGAGGTAGCGCCATGCTTGTAGACGAATTGGCCGGCACGTCCAGGTACTAGTACCTCTTTCTTGCACAAGATCGGCGTGAAGTGGCGGCAATGCTGTCACGTCAAATGACGGTATTGTTGTCGCATTTCGTTCGGTTTGTGAGACCTGCCGGTGGCCTAAACCCATTATTAAAAGGCCGGCAACACATCTGCTTTCCTCCTGGTCGTGCGGATGTCCATGGGCGTCACAGCAGGCACTTGGCTGCCTGTTCGTTTGCCCATTGTAACATAAAAAAGCCTTTCTAAAAAAGTGTTCCAAATATTTATGAAAATAGCTGCTAATAATAAAAGAAAAGGTCGCGGTGGTTCCGCTAGTGAGATAATAAGTCACAAAGTTATACTGTTATGTCTTTTACCTTTACCGAACCGTGACAAGTTATGAACGAGGAAAATAGTGAGATTGTGTTTGTTTAGGAGAGGAGGAAAATATTTGTTCAGGATTAAAGCGATGAGGGCAGATTTGTCGCGGAGAGGTAATTTTTGTGATTGCGATCCTCAGTTTCCTTACTACAGAATCCAATTGGGTGCTTGACTTTTGACAAAATGTTTTATTCTCTATAAGAAAATGTGTTTAAATAATAAGTAAAAGAATTTCTCCTCCATCGACTTCATATATGTAATTCACAATACCGCGATTGCATGAGAATTGCTTACATCGTAAACCACCACTGTTATCATTCTATCAAATAAAATTTCATCATAATTGGAATAGGTACAGAGTGTAGTGTAGTGGCAATTCTTTAAGCATATTTGTTCAATATTTCAGTTAAATTTTGAATATATTAAAATACCATATTAAAGTTTTATTTCGGTACTTATTTTTATGTAGGAAATGCGCTTAAAATACAAGGACATTTAAAATATTTTTTAAACCAGAAAAATATTTGGCACAGCGCTGTTCTTCAAGTACTCATAGTTGGCGCTCGAAACAAGAGCCTTAATGCAGCCTATGAATCTCTTTGAGGTTTTGCCTATTAAAAGAACTCCTACTTTTTAAAAGAATTCTTACTGTAACATTGTTAAGAGCCCTAATAGTGTGAGCAAAATATCTGATAATTTTTATTAAAAATTGTGTAACACGGTCGAAGTTGTATTCTATCCGGTTGGTTTTTTTTTTGTGTTAGCGTGCATTATTCAACGCTGAAGAAAATTATCGAAATTGGTCCTGACGATTCAGCGTTAATGCACGAGTTGAAATGTTATTACACGTAAAAATCAAATAAAATTTTATCAAAGCGTACTAATTAGTCTTGGAAATATTTTTGAAGGAAAAGAAAGCTTTTCTAGAGTTTACTCTTTAAGAAACGGTACAAGGTCCGTGGTACGAAAAAAATATGGGTAGTGAAATTGAATTTGTCAGATGTAACGCGTTCCAGTGTTACGCCCTCCACTCGTCTGGGCCGGCAGCGCATTTGCTGGCCTTCTGGTCGTGCAGATGTCCATGGGCGCCGGTAGGCACTTCGGTGCCTGCTGCCTACTCGTTCGCCCGGTTGTAACATTAAAAAAAAAAAATCTTATGGTCGACAGGCCATCTTTCTATCACTGTAGTGCTGCTATACGTTGTTTGTAGCGTGTCTAGTGATAGATCTTTAGCAGGTATTCTACATTTAGCGAACGGGCAAATATTTGTTTTTCTTGTCGATGGAAGATTTAAAACGTACATTATGCTTTACGAATCCACCCGTTGTTTCTAAGAGCCCGCGCTAATTTTTCATTTGTCAAAATATTCACAAAACGGCTATTGGCAAATGCGTTGTAAATATCTTTAGTGAAGCGTTTAAGATTAATTACGTTTGTCGGAAATCATGTCTAGCTGTTTTTCTATATATTAATCTGAGTGTATTGGTTATTTATTGTAATGTATTTAATTCGAAGTCTTGATATCAACAACAGAGTGACGGACTAAAATATATAAGGTGGACGATATAAAAACAAAGCCCGATAAACAAAGTTAAGGACTTTTTGTAGGCATTTATGTCGCGCATTGTACTTAAATATCTGTGGAAATCGATGAAGAAGGCCTATATCTAGCAATAGACTGTTCAAATAGGGAAAAAATACGTTTTAAGTTGAAATAGATATGTATAAAGGTTACAATAATTTAGCTGCCTAAGCCTGTGAGCTCCTCACAAGATATCCTAAAGAATTAAGACAAATATATATATATATACTCTTTCTGTTCGTTTTCTCGTTACATTTCGTCCCTCATTAATTATTATCACTCTCTTCTTTAGGGACTCAAATAATTAATCGGTATTGAGAAGGTTCCTAGGGTTCCTACGGATCTTACATTTTCGCTCAGTCTGTATGTCCGTCCGCAAGTGGTCCCTACCCTAGGATTTCGAAACTATTAAATGTAGAGACTTGAAATTTTCCACGTTCATAGGACATGCTAGAAACTCACTAGGAAAATTATCCTAAGCGAAATCGGACAACAATTGTTGAAGTTCTCAAATAGTTTTGCCGCGTATCGGATACGGAACCCGTCTTATATAAGCGTGTCTTGACACGCTCTTGGGAACTAATAATAAAGTTCCCAAGAGTGTGTGTTTCTCCCGATTATCATTACTATGAAGCGATAATGTTGTACTTCTCGAGGATCCCCCTATAGTATTGCAAGTTCACTACGGTCAAATAAAAATATTGTAAGTTGTACTATATATTTTATTATTGTATCGTCATTGAATAATAAAAGTGGCCAAGGACGTATCCAGACACGCTTATATCTATGGGTTCCGTATCTGATACGCGATAAAGGTCTTTGTTAAATAACTTCTAAAGCTGATATCCGATTTCACTCAAAATAATTTTTCTAATGGGTTTTTAGCATTTCCTATCAACATGGAAAATTTAAATCTGTATATTTAATAATTTGGAGATCCTAAGAGAGGGGGGGCGACGGAGTACTGCATAAAAGCGTTCACCAGCTAAAAAAACAAGGGCAAGCGGACGCGCAAGCTGCGCGCCCCACGCACAGCGGCCATCACTAGATCTGACAGCATTGCCACCACTTCACGCCGATCTCATGTGAGAAAGAGGTATTGGTACCCGGACGCGCCGACCCGATTCGGCTACAAGCGTGGCGCTACCTCTAATTACGATTAATACCACAAAGTGACATCAATCGGGTCCCACTGTATTACGTGCCTTCCAAAACACGGAGGAGGTCGGGTATTAAATATGAACCAGTGCTAAAATGGGTCACCCAGAGGGTCGCAGAAAGAGGTACTTAAGCTAGCGATCTAATGAAATGCCGTCCACGATGATAAGACCACGACCTCCTCGTGTCTATACTAATATATAAAGCTGCAGAGTTTGTTTGTTTACTTGAACGCGCTAATCTCAGGAAGCACTGGTCCAATTTGACAAACTCTTTCAGTGTTAGATAGCCTATTTATCGAGGAAAGCTATAGGCTGTATGTAACGCTAAAATGGAATCTATTTTTTTATCTTATTTCGTATCTAAGATTACGTTAATTTTATATGGGCTATCAACACCGAAAGATGTTTTCTAATCGAACCAGTAGCTACGGAGATTAGCGCGTTCAAGCAAACAAGCAAACTGTTTAGCTTTATATCTGATATATAAAATTCTCGTGTCACGGGGTGCGTTGCCAAACTCCTCCTAAACGGCTCGATCGATTTTCGTGAAATTTTGCGTGCGTATTGGCTAGGGTTGAGAATTGGTCAACATCTATTTTTCATACTCCTAAGTGACAAGGGTGGCCCACGCGGACGAAGTCGCGGGGTACAGCTAGTATATATATTCATTTCTTGTAGGAAATTGTATTTTCTATAATTGTGGTTCTACGACTTTTTATCATAGAAGACCTAAAACCGTGGCGAAAAGTTCCAAAATTAACCCCTTGAAATATAAATTATGCATCCGTAAAGTACACAAGATGAAGTACAAATGTAAAATATTTTAAGAAAACGGCGGAGATGATGCAGAAAAAAAGGGAGGGAGTTCTTTTTCTCTATACAGTGCAGAAGCCTTCTGGTTTCAGCTTACTTCGCCAACACTGCCTTCAAGCACAGATGATATTTTTATAGGATCCAAAATAAACTTCACTTACGGATGCGTCAGTTCCAGACCTCTTTGACTCCGGATCTAAGTCATACTGAATTCTCATTGACAGTTCATCTTCTAAAGGCCTTAAATAGGAAAAAAAAGAACCCTATTATATATCTTTACATACTAAATAACACATAAAAAAGTGTACAATAACACTGGATAATAATTTCGCTCAGCAGTGGGACGATAGATTTGATATAGGTAGCAAGAACGTCACCAGTCAATGGCCCAGGGGTGGTGGACAAACATGTACATGGAGTATGAAAAAAGTGTGATATACCATCGTTCTTGAAGCTTTAAACTAGTAGTACGAGTTTCGCCCTTACAGCAATTGTAATAAGAACAGTCCGAAGACCAACATGTAGAGCGTGGGCTCTCAGCTTATGTAAAATAAAAAATTCTAAATAAGGGCCGGTAGTTTAAACTGTCAACTGATGCATTTAGCTTCAGTGTGTATAATAATATTTTGTGTATTTATTTATAGGGATTGGTACAGTGATGAATTGCTACCTATTGCAGCTTCAAGCCCGTAATTTGTTTGAAAATAACCGTTTTCTACCGGAATATACCTCATTTGTGTAAAACATTTTTTTCCTTTTTTTTTACAGTGGAAACTTTTCTGTGTATGTTTTTGTTTTTTTTTTTACTTATTTTATAAGTGTCTTTATAATTGTGTTTTCCAAAAATATAAAAAAATCATTTAAAAAAAACTGGAAGGTTTCTTCCAATATTACCGGTATGTCAGAAGTTGCCACTGGTGATGCAGCCATTGTAGCAAAGATGATAGACGAAAGTTTTCTGGAATATTCTGTTCCATCAAAAGTAAGCCGCTGAGCTTGTATATATTTTTTGATTTAAGAATATTATGACATATCAAAACCTTAATATTCTTGTCTTTGCTCAATCAAGCTGGTTCAACTTGGCTGAATGTATACTTTATGGTTTAAATACTGTTCTTTTTGTCGTAATTACTCTCATTCTTTCTAGTTATAGTAAGATTTTTTCGTCGTAAGTCTCTAAGAATTTAGTGTCCTCTTACAAACGTTCAGGTGCAAAGACTACGTACGGGTGTGTAAAACTTGTCTATGGTATGACTAGTGTATCTTTGAACCTTTTTTTCTCCTTAGAGTTATCCCGGTCTAAGTCTTGGTCTAGGTTCAGCTTGAATTCCAGAGAATGTGGCTGTTGGGTGAGTTAACATGAACGACTGCCATCTGATTTCACAACCCGGAACTCCCGGAACCTCTGTGACGTTAATATCACGTTAATCGGGATCCACTGTTTCACGTTTCCTTTCAAAACATGGGTGAAGTCAGAAGTTCGAAAACTAGTCTTAGAATGGGTCACCCATCTATCACCAGGCCGCGGTAATTAACTCAAATGCCGGTCCTTAATTAAGGTATAACCTCCTCTCAAACCTAGTGTTCCTTTGAACTAATTAAGTTTATTGGTTTCAGTATGTACAGCACCATATGCTTTGAAGACAGCTATGCAAATCTGTCACGGCAAGGAGCAGTGTCAGATAGTGGCAGACAGTATAACCTTTGGCTCACCCTGCAGTCCTGAGTCTAGGCCATACCTTAGAGTCCTTTTTACTTGTGGTAAATATTCTTTTATTCATTTAAAGTGCTTACACTCTTCTTCCTAGCGTTATCCTGGTCTGGTACCAGAGTCCGCTTGGTTTGCAGAAGATGTGGCAGTAGGGCGAGTTAAGATTAACTACTGCCGTCTGACCTCATCCCCGGAAGGCCTACAATCTATAGAAGTACATAAAATTAAAGTATAACCCTTAGATAATATGGCATATTCATTCCTTAAACGCCATCAATCAAGGCATCTACGAGCTATCTGGCCCTGCAGTTGTCCTTGGTCGCAGGTAATCATTTAATTAAAGCGCCTGTCCTTTTGCCACCTCGTTATATTAAAGCGAAATGTCACATAATACGAAATCTGGACAACCGCGAGACGTACGAAGATCAAAATTGGCAAGGAGGGTGCGACTTTGTAATCAAAAACTGTTAAACTCTTCTGTATTGAAAGACATGATGGAAACATGCTATCGTCTCTAGTGGGGCCTGAAAATTATGATGATGGTGAATCATTTCAGTCCAGTGCCAAAGCTCGTGCTGCGTTCGTTTTTACAGCAGTGGGAATATTCATTGGTAGAATAATAATAATAAATACTCTTCAACCCAACCTTGAATCACTCGGTATACACAAAGTAACCTACACAGAATTACAGAAAGCCACAATATTAAACACTTGTAGAATAGTGAGAAAATTTCTATCCTTTTAATTTCGGTTTTATTATACTACACAGGCTAGTTCATAAATTTAAAATACATACAAATACATTTGATAACAAAATTCACACCCCTATTTCTTGCTTGGCGCAAAGCCCGCGGAAATTATAGAAAACCCCAAGAAATTGGGAGTGTAAAATGTATATATATATAGATATATATATTTAAGAAGAAGAATTAAAGTTATCTATCTCTCTTTTCTAGGTAAGAAAGGAAGATATGCGGTGATACTGAAGAAGATAGAGATCAACATGGTCCCCTTCCAAAGGTGCACCGAGCTACTGAGGAAGACTCGTCTGGGGGAGCGTTTCCGCTTGCACGATAGCTTCGTGTGCGCGGGAGGAGAGGAAGGCAAGGACACCTGCAAGGTACTGAGAAAATGAAATTTCTGTTTAAAGACCCTTAGGAATTATTTTCCATTCATCAATAAGAATCCTAGGACGGCAATGGGCGTAACTGAATATTAGGAATGGTACTTAAAAATATTTTAAACTACGCAACGGATTTTAATGCAGTTTTCACTCATAAACCGAGTCATTCAAGGAGAAGGTTTATATATATAATACATACGTGTTAAAGAGGATGAAAATCGTGAATTTCAATGATTAGTAACGTGACGTCGTAAAAATATATGTTATTGCGTTTGCATTGCGTGCGCTGGCTTACGAGATAGGTCAACATAAAGTACTACGGGATTGTATATCTTAAAATGATCTATGCTAAAGTCAGCGATGACATATGTCTATCTCCTAAATTTAAATGAGAGGACAATCAATGTTAACATTTTTATTAGAATATTATACAACTACTATATGTTTACGCTATATAATACTGGCTGGACTCCGCCACACAACGATTTATCTTCCAGATTATTATTCTATTCGATAATTGTTATTTTCCGTTCCTTTACTAATTCCTCTAATGACGTAACAATCAAAATTGACATTTGACAGATTAAAAGCCCCTAATTCCCGCCATTATTCCATAATGTCCTCCTTTTTTTTTAATCTTTGACGAATGTGTACTTCTTATGTGCCAGTTCTACTAGTCTTCCCCGCGAAAAAGGACGCTAGAAATATTGGCGACAACATAAAGATAGCCCACAGTAACCATTTGTATCTTTTATATATTCCAAAAGAATAATGAACTATTTACGAAGCTGTTTTAAACAATATCGCATTAATCCTTATCCAATTAAATGCGCTAGATATATTATTATTATTATTATTATTTTAGCACAAAATCGGTTAGCATAAAAAAGGTTATAGTGACACAACCTTAAAAGATAGACATATGCTGTCGCGGACTTTTATTTAGAATATTTAAAGAGGAACAATTCCGTCATAAATGACTAGTGATGGTGTTGTTGTCGCGTTTCGTTCGGTTTGTGAGACTTTCCGGTGGCCTAAACTCGTCATTAAGGGCTGGCAGCGCATCTGCTGGCCTTCTGGTCGTGCAGATGTCCTTGGGCGTCGGTAGGCACTTCGGTGCCTGCTGCCTGCTCGTCTACCCCATTGTAACATAAAAAAAAAAAACAAAAAAAGCCTCAATTACCCATGCTTCACCAAAATCTTCGTCGTTTTTTGCGTCTTTAGATGTTCAGTGCTCAATAGGGCTGTAACCCTCCCCCTTTCAATATATCGCTATTTAAAAAAAAAATACCTCCAATACTTTTGTGTTTAAAAAGGAGGTTCCTGTGCCTCATTCTGTATTTAAAAAAAATACTTAGAAATCCTACCGATTTTAAATGTCGTTTGATAATACTGTGTAAAACATCTAAATGTAAAATACCAATCGTGATTCCAGTAGAACTTTATATGGACACCTAAAATACTCCTCGGTTGCGGTTAGACATTCCTGCCGTGTCCTGAACCGCGCTGAACTTTGATCTTATTGTCAATTCGTGCCCACTCGAACGTCCTTTTCGTTCCCCATAAAACGGTTCGGCTGATAACAATTTCAACAACTCCGTGTGATCCTCTAAGGTTGCCTATTCAGAAGCGATGTTATAATAGTGATTGTGGCTTTCTTTTTTTAATAAGACCAAATGACAATGGTCAATAGAAGACGCGGCGTTAACGGTGTGCGCCTTGCCTTCTACACCTTAAAGCCTTGCCCTCTAATACCTGAATGTGTGTATATGTTATGGGTTGTTATATAAAGTGTAGATAGTACAATGAACGAAGAATATAATGAGAGGGAGGAGCAAGGGATATATCAGCAAAATTTCTATACAACCTACTAAAAGACCTTGGCTTGTCAAGAACTGTCATAAGTTCATTATTAGAAAGGACATCTAGAGCCGCACTAGTAGGATCATACCGGATTTGGCTAGGCAGGGGAGGGAACACTGGCAGTGAAGGTGAGTGTTAGTGATCACTATGAGGAGCGCGCTCTTAAACCTACACCTGGGTCACAAGTCCCAGTCACTACAATGGTTCCTGCCTCTGCAACGCGATAGACCCAGCATCCGCACGGTGAATCCATGGAACGCTACATTCGTCTCTTTATAAAACTAAGTAATTGTGGCTTTGCACTTCATAATCTACATCTTTATCTATATATATGAAAATAAATCCCTATTTCTCAAATCTTATGAAGCCGATATCTGTCGTAATAATATGGGCAAATTTAAATATACAATCTGCCAGCTCATTTTAGCGACACGATGTTTGTATGAGTAAATTAGAGTTCACAACACAAGAGAATCCACAACCGTGCGATTTTCAAGAAACTTCTTACCTCGCACAACTCCTCTGTGGAATGAATTACCAACGTCTGTATTTCCGAACGGATACGACTTAGGGACGTTCAAGAAAAGAGCATACTCATTTCTCAAAGGCCGGCAACGTATCTACGTTCCCCCTGGTGTTGCAGTTGTCCATGGGCGTCGGTAGTCACTTAAGAGTACCGCCTGCTCGTTTGCCCCTTGTTTGTCCATGGGCGTCGGTTATCACTTATGTAAATCGCTTGCTCGTTTGCACCTTGCCACATAAAAAAAACATTTATATATAATATTAAGATCGCCCAAAATTTCGTCGGAATCGCCAGTCCACAGCGTCTTCTACAATACGATGGACCCTGCATCCACATGATGAATTCATTGATAGCTAAGAAATTCATCTCTCATTCAAGTTTCGTTAGGGTTTAAAGAACGTACGGAAAGTATTCTCGGTGGGCCTAACATGAACACAGGAGACAACTCTTAAGTGTGTCACGCTTTTTTAATTAATATTATGTGACTCAAAGAAGAGTCAGTACTGCGTGACGTTAAGAAGAGTCCGCTGTGGGCCTAGCACTAACATTTTCGTCGACTATATACATAGTTAAATAGACGAGTAGACTTTATAAGGGGAAACGGGGATATTAGACACCCCTTAAAAAGTAAAGCTAGTATTCTTTCTGAATGAAAAAATGTTCTAGGTCCAAGGGTCATTTCGTTTGAACTATAATTATCGCGTCTTGTCTAGTCCCTGTTCAAGTTTTAAAAAAAACTATTAGGACTAGTAACGATAATATTTGGTTACTTACTACTACTTATTAATATGAGTATTAATTACTACCAGAAAGATTTTCTAACATTCCTTTTATAAAAAACATTATGCCTACCATTCAATATCGAATAATATTTGTAGAATATAAATAATACGTATTATTTTCAAAATAAGTTGTCCATAAATAAAAATTAAATCTTCACAAAAGCGACATCTATAGTATTTCTAGGACAATCCTTAGTCGGTGGTTCAAATGACTTGCGAGACCTTGTAGTTTCTACAATTTACAATAGATGGCGCTGTCAAAGTCTTGATAATCTATAGTTCTTAAATTTTTAAAAGCATTTTTTTAATAATTAGAGCAATTCCCCGGTGGTCGAAATTCGGCTACAATTCTTTATGTTTATTTAAAGCCATAAACAAATTTTCAATTTCATAATTAATATTTTTACTGTTTTGATGTCTACGCTTTGAGACAATCTTATAGTAAAATATATACCTGTATGTATAAACCACGTATACCAATATAATATTGCATATTATAAAAAATATTATCATTCGCACATTTTTCATTGCATAACTATAACTGTGCCAAATTTCATACTCCTCCGTCGGCGCAAATTTCGTAAAATATAACCAAAACTTTTCGCTTCACGTATTTATATGTAGATAATCATTGTATTACTTAAAGAGAACATGTTTGTACTTGTATGCATACCTAGGTAGATTTTATGATAATTCACTTTTATGCGCAATTCTTATAGTGTAACGAACTTGTTCGCGCAAGTGAAAATATTTACTTTAGCTTGATAAACATTGTGATAACATTAAGGATGAAACAAATTAAGTAAATTCAATTAATGTAAGGGCATATCGATATAGAGAGATTGGGATAGGTGAAGTTAACCGACGATTTTTTAACTTCTCCCCCTAATTCAATCCAATCCAATTCAATCCAATCCAATCCAATCCAATCCAATCCAATCCAATCCAATCCAATCCAATCCAATTCAATTCTTTTATTCTATACGACGTTAACTTCCGTTCCTTTCGTAACTGTTGATTAATAATTTAATAATGAACTTGTAAGAGGATATGTACCATATCATTGGAAAAGTTCTAGCCTTGCATGTCTTCTTTTGCTGCGTGCTGCAAGGGTCTTGCCTAAGTTAAAGGTCTTTACCTTGACTGGCTTTAGAGATGAAAGAAAACATGTAAGTGTCTTTATTTTCCTTCATCTGATGAAGGAAGGAGTGATCGTCCCTTGGTTTTCTCACTTTCTAATATGGAAGTATTAAAAATTCTCATACAAGCTCCTAGTCACTCAAATTCTTGCGTTGTATATACGAATTTCTTGTCTATAAAAGTTCTTGCCCTGTACATGAGCATACTAGGGGCTTGCCCTTTTCAATACCCTAGACTTTGACATATTATAAGCTGCATTTCATTAAAAAATCTTGCGTTGTGGGTGCAAGTCTCTTTTCGTTTCAAATATTCTATTTTTATATTCTTCTTGCCTTGTTCATACAAACATTTTGCGTTGACATACGTCATGAAAAGAGACCTTCGATTCATTCATTCA
The DNA here is from genome assembly GCA_024363005.1 of Charaxes varanes. Lineage (NCBI taxonomy): Eukaryota > Metazoa > Arthropoda > Insecta > Lepidoptera > Nymphalidae > Charaxes > Charaxes varanes. The sequence goes on along the minus strand of JANCMC010049048.1, from coordinate 1,239,210 downwards.
AAAATCTTGCGTTGTATATACAAGTGTCCCTTGTAGAATGTGGATATGATTGAAATTCTGTGACATTGTCATGTAAATGTTCAAGATCGGCTCGCCAGCTTTCGTGGCAAACAAAGCGGCCGGACTGGACAGATATCGATGATTTCCAACAAGTCAGTATCCCGGTCAGATTTCTACGAGATTTTGTGTGCTAAAGGTAACCTGAAACGTTTGTTGCTTCAAGTCATAGATCGATATGTATTGGAGAGCAATGAATGTAATTTGTTATTGTGATGGGGTGTAATTTAATTGAATGAGATGATAAGCGATGCGACCCTACTTGATGCGATTTCATACGACGTGATGCGATGCGATGCGACTTGATATGATGAGAGACAAAATGATGTGATGCTACACGATGCATCGTGAGCAGATTCAATTGCGTCACTGTTCAACACAACGCTGAACGACGTGATTCGATGCAATTTACTCAATGCGATGTATCTCGATGCGATGTGACTGGATGCAATGCGACTCGACACGATGTGATTCGATGCGCTGTGACTCGATGCGATGTGACACGATGCGCTATGACTCGATGCGATTTGACACGACTCGGTACAATACGAAGCATCGCAAGCACGGCAACAATAAAGGTTGAAAGATAACTCAGAATTGTACTACCAAATGAACGTTAACGTTTTTCCCCTTTAAAAGGAGCGTAACTATAATCTTAGAATAAAAATGGTAATCGGGGAGAGCGATAAAATTTCCCTACATTGCGGGAGAATGTAAAAGGCAGTACGTGTAGACGGGGTTCACGCAGGTATTACTAAACGGCATGGAATTACAAATGGCCTTTTCATTTTTTTTCTCCAGGGGCATACTGGTATCAGTCAGATGCACGCTTCGCCTTGAGATGCAAAGTGCGAAGCCAACGAGAGCTTTTTATATTTGCACCAGCCACGCTCCGATTTGCATAATATTGCTTCCTCAACATTTGTACTGTATCATACAATGTTGAATGTTGCCACGTTGAAATAAGGGTGTCTTCCTGGAGGGGTATCTCCAGGGAGTACGGGCCTCGAGTTGAACCTCCTTGCCTGGGCCTGTGTATCACGGGCAGCTGTAACTGCCCGGTGTTCTATTTTGTCCGCGAGCCTCAACCTTAAGGAAGGCTCGCAGAGGGTTGTGTAATGAACAACCCTGCCACTGTGGTATAAATCCCTTATGTACCCTTGTAGCTACATAATGAAGGAACTTCACACAACGCAAAATGGCGATTATGTCAAATGTGAAAAGATACACCAAAGCAAACTAGATGGCGCTTTACGGACAGGTCGACGGACGTGATACAAGCGCTGTTGCGTACGATACAAAATCCAACTCACGCTAGCGAAGTTTCTACGTACGATCAATATATATAGACCTCCCGACGAATCTCTGGGCACCGGCGAGGCGCGGCGGTGAGAGTATTTAGAGAGAGAGCGCCAGTATTTACCTTGAGTATCTTTTCCCGACCGTGGAAACTGAATGCTTCAGCTTTTTACCACTCTTTTTTTGATCTTTCACATGTACATCGAGTGGGTCGCCAATACCCTTTTCATGTTTCTTTGTTGTTTCTCTGTTTATTTGTTGACTCGCTGTTTTTCGTAATGGAGAGCGTATACTTTTGGAATGTCGTCTGGCATCTGATAAATTAATACAATTTATTGTACTAGAGATCGCCAACGCCGCCGTTGGTCGACATTTGGCCACAAGCCTTTTTGTGTTTCACATGCTTGTTACAACCAAGCAAGTGAGACAACAAGGAGGTCGTGGTCTAATCAGTGGTCGGCATTTGAGTCGATGGTTAAGTTGCTGTCGCTGCGACGGGGTGATATATGGGTGACCCATTCTAGCCACTGGTTTATGTTTGATATCCGACCTCCTCCGTGTTTCGGAAGGTACGTAAAACAGTGGGACTCGATTAATGTCACTTTGTGATATTAGTCGTAAGGTTGTAGAAATCTTGGGGGTTCCGAGGATGACGTCAGATGGCAATCGGTTGTCATAACTCGCCCCACAACCCCATCCTCTACAATCTAAGCGGACCCTGGTACTTAACAGGGATAACGCTAGGCAGAAGAAGAGATGCTTGGTACAACGACAAATGTATGTATATTGTTCTATTTGTGTGATTATTTGCGATAATTTTAATTCCCATCATGCAAAAGTGAACGATTTCTAAGTTATCACAATATGTACAAACTTTCATCCCCAATTTCGTCCCCTTCAAGTTTCGTTTGGGCGACATAAATAGCCTATATCCTTCTCCAAGATCGAATTTCACTATACAAAGAAAGGACAATGCCCATTCATGGTACAAATTTTTCTCTTGCGTCAAGATAAAAATAACATGAAAATTAATTTCTTTATTTTTGAAGCTATCTCGCATTCTATAACATTAATTTATATCGGGATTTTCATTTATAAAATAAAAAGACATATTTTTATTTATTCATTGCCCGTTTAAAATTGACGTAACGGACTACTAGCATTTACTACAATGTTATTGGGAAAGTCGGACGTTTCCTGAGATTAGCACGTTCAAGCAAACAAACAAACATACTCTTCAACTTTATATATGACTATCGACGCCCATGGACAACTGCACTACCAGAGGGCCGCAGATACGTTGCCGGTCTTTAAAGGGTGGTTTGTGCCACCGGGAACTCTCACAAACCGAACGAAACGCGACAATACCATAACTTGCCGCCACATCACGCCGATATTATGTGATAAACTGGTATCCGAAAGTGCTAAACCAATTCGGCTACAAACCAAAAAGGCTACAAGGATGACGCCACCTCTAATTGAGACCAGGAGATCAGCGAGTAGAATGATGAAGAAGTTGATGAAAATAGTGGAGAAGAATGACGCCCTACCTGAAGTTTTGCTGCATAAAGTAAATCCGCTATTGCGCAAAATGTTGTTCGCATCAACCGCATTACAACCTTGGCCATACTGGAAAGAAAATCGATTGTGATACATTTAGTTAATTTAACTTCCTAGCAGACAATATTAAATATTTGTAGTAGCATTTTTGTTTTTTCAGATAATGTAAAGAATACTTAAACATCCCAACGTCACCTATCGTCTGTGTTAACGTGAAACACTTAAAAACTCACAAAGTTACTTTTCTTGGCAGCCCCAGTTTCTAAACCATTAATTACAACTACCCTGAAATAAGAAAATGGGACAGTCACAGAGTTGTAAAAAAAAACGTCCGCTCCCCGCTTGTCAAATATTCGAGCACGATTAATTGTTTTGTCATTGTGAAGGAAATACTCTAAGGATTACGCAAAGAATATAATCTGACTATTGTCTGAAGGCAGTGTAGTTAAAACCACGCTCTCCATAAAACCACGCTTCTGGTGTTATGGTGTTATACAGCATGACCTTACCTTTAAATGACCTGTTTTTTTTTTTCGTTCCTGCCTCTAATCTACTTATTAGTATCGATCCCTCCCCTACTACACGGCAAACGAACTTAAATGATAGTATTTCCATTTCCTGTTATCGTATGTAAAGGAATCAGCATACGGAAAACTCACCTTGAGGATGCGCTATACATTTCGCATAGACAACACATTGCATATTGGTTACACGAATAGGGGGATATTTCATCACTACAACGCTTATTCGGGTCACCTAACGGGCAACGCTGAAAGTTAAAAAAAAGATTAGTATATCCAGAGCCTCCATGGTTGGTTTAAATCTCGGCACGACAAATAAATATAATTATTTACGTTAATATCTCTGTTCCTAAGGCAGCCCCTAGGCCTACAATAAATGTCATTGTACAATAAATTTTATTGTACAATATCGATTGAATACAGCTTTGAATGAAAATAATCAAATATATTGCACAATAAATCAGACAGCCCCGTGTTTTTATTATAATTAACTCGTTTTAGATATTATTTTTCCGTCATTTTTACACGCATACCTCTACACCTTGTTAAGACATAAACACAGTAAAATACACTGTACAACACACACTGTAAAATATTGCGGAATGTGGCCTCACTCGATGCAACGGAAAGATACGGTGAAATAAAAATTAAACATTCACAAACTTTCGCTCAATCTTTGAGCAGTATTCAATATTAACCCTATACGGTCACAATATGTACTATTGCACAATATAATTGATCGTTTAAGGAACGACACACTTTAAAAAAAAAAGTTACAAAGAAATGTTAAAATTAAAAAGAAAAACGGAAACGTGGCATGTTAAAATTACAAATAAATGTTTAAAAACATAATTGCAAATTTATGAATGCTGGTCACAATATCATATATTATAATTTTAAATTCTAAAAACATCATCGATTCTACGAATCGATAGTAGATAAATGGAGGATTTATTTTTAGTGAATATATAAATAGCTATATTTTTCTTCTTCATCACTTTTTAATCAATTGTTATGACTATAACATTTTTAATGCTTCATTTTATACTCATTTAAGATCACTCATAGAGATGTTTTGATTGATAACGTTGCGTGAAACATTTCTATGTATAATTATTATGTAATGTTGGCGATATAAATGGCACAAATCACCTGGTTGTACTTTGTCTTTATTAGTCTCAAGACATAAGTGAATAAGCACGGATACATTTTACAAATCGCTTTTATAGATACCTACTATTTCACTATCACTGCCACCCATAACAATCACCAATAGAAATTCATTATACGTGCATGAAATACTAATCTACTTTGCTTAAATCAGCGAATAAATACGAGGGAAAATCGGTGCAATGGGATTTAGGCCACCGGGAACTCTCACAAACCCACCGAAACTCGACAACGCTACTATCACTTGACGTATTGCCACCATTCCACGCTGATCTTATGTGAGAAAGAGGTACTGGTACCTGAACGCGCTAGCCTATACGGTTGCAGACCAAAAGGACTGCAACTGCGCTACCTCTAATTTGATAAGTGGAGTAAAGGAATAAGGGAAGAAGTAAAAGGATACAAATGGAAAGGAAAATCAGGATGCGGATACTACTGCCACGGACGGTATAGGAGAGTGACAATAGCAGCTAGGGTAGTCCTCAGTCGCCTATCCTTAGTGGATCTGACCATTTATCGGACAGATAATAAAAAGAACCATGCCTCGGAAAAGTAGTTTTGATTTTAAGGCTGAATGACCTCCGAACGCGGGTGTTAACGTATTTCTTTACGTAAATTACTTTGAAAGGGTTACAAAATCCCGAACAAAAATAATGTTGAAATAACTTTCCGACAAAAAACACAGTTTCGGTACATCTACAAAATTTCAATACTAAATTTCTCGAAAAGTTGTCGCAAAGTTTCACCGGGACTCCCTACTTTTATGTCATCCATTCCTCCCACGTCCCCTTTATATGCCCGCTCCACAACTAATAACCACCTCTATATGTAAGCCTATTGAATGGGTAGATTTATCTTTGCGAATTGCCTTTGTTTATTCTAATTCCTTTTAGTTTAAAACTAATAATTTATCAATGGTATTTTAACAAACTTGCTGGATTTCTTCATTGTTGAACATCGTGGCTCCCGTTTAAAAAATAACGTTTTTTAATCTCCACTCATATTCTTTATCCTATACTCTTTTCCTTTTCCTGCTCACTGCAAGCTCTTTTCTTCGATTTTTCATAAACTTTGATTGAACACATCCATTCTCAAGAAACATTATTTCGTTCGACTTATGAGAGTTCCCGGTAGCCTGAACCCGTTTTTGAAGGGCGGCAACCCATTGTTCAATCAAAGAGTTTTACAAAATCTTTGACTGAACACGAACGAAGTCAAGGGCTACAGCTAGTACTTTAATGTACCGACATTGTTAGGTATATTTGACAATCAATATACATGACTAAGCTCCGACAGCATCTTATAGTACATGTGTGTGTAAATCGTTTGGCATTGGTGTGTGCGTCGTTTTATTTTAATAATTTGATATATTAATACATTTTGCATATTTTATAAAATCCGCACACTGTATAAACTATAATTGTGCCAAATACTATACTCCTCCGTCTGCGTATTTTTCGTAAAATGATACCGAAAGTTTTTTTTTCGCGTAAATTTAACGTATAGATACACGACGCGCAATGGAGATAGTGTTGCGACATTGTTGTATAGCGAGGCCATAATCTCAAATTTGTTCGAAACATATATGTTTTGATATGTCTTCTATCAAAATTGATAAAACTACTTTGATTTATAGAGTAATTTGTATAATTTATTACGGTCGTCTGCACCTTGTCCCGAAGTTATCAAATTTAATGGACGCTCCCTATTTGTAATTAATTGACACGGCTACCGTATTAATTGATAGACGGCAAGGCTTTTAAGTCACTTTATGACATACGCTCGATAACGATAATTTTGGTAGGCCGTTTTAAACGCCAAACCTTTTACACTAATGATTTTGATAAGGTTACACGAGTTGCTTTTTACCTTTAAGAATTTGATTTCGATATCAATTTCATACCTAATTGCCATCACATATGCTGACCTTAAAGTGAAATTTATAATTATTTATTTTTACATTTATACTAGTATACATCTTGTGAGGACCGATTGATAAAGATTTGAGTGGTTCGGATCCAAATCGAGCTGTTGCATTGAAAATAAATGAGCGTAATTATGTTGAAATTCGTTAAACCCTATAAAAATCACATTTAAACAGATTTTCTGACACATACTCCAATTGTGTTTCGTTCTAGAATGAATAAGCTGCTTTAGTCTCTTTAATAGGACTTTGTATAGTCTATCCCCTGGTGAAGATGAGTCTATCTGCTGACGACGATGAATCTATGAGCTGATAACCATCCGGTTTCGAAGCAAAACGTTGTGAACTGTTGAGAATATCAAAGCAAGTTTTGGTATCGGTTTCGGTGGCATAGCAAAGGAGGTCGTAGTTTAATCAGTATCCCGCATTTGAGTAGATTTCCGACCTGCTACGTGTTTTGGAAGGCACATAAAATAGTGAGGTCCCGATTAATGTTACTGAGTGATATTAGTCGTGAGATTGTTGATATTGTATGGGTTCCGGGGATGACGTCAGACGGTGGTTGGTAATCTTAACTCGCCCCACAGCCACATCCTCTGTAATTTAAACGGACCTTGGTAGGAAACCTGGATAACACGAGGTAGAAAAAGAAATTAATTTTCCTTCCCAGAGAAAGGTAATAAACTAGATTCGTCGAATATGCTATTACAGGGCTATTGCGTTAAATGTCAAAAGGTGACGCAAAAGCGATGCATTTCCAACACGGCGAAGCAGTTTCAATTACCCCTAGATTGCGGAAATTTAATTATTGTCGGCTCCGTGACCCGGGCACAGCTGGTTATTATAAAACTTGCTGCCTATTAAGTTAGTGTTTGCAAATATCTTACTACCTACATTTTCTATGTCGCTTGTCGACTGCCTCGTTTGTGTAACGCTGCAATAATTAAAATTGCAAGAGGTCCTGGATTCAGAATTCTTTACCAAATTAATAAAAATACCAGAGCATCTCCAACCGATATATTATTAGTACTGAATATTAGTATCACCTGGCTTACGACGTTTCTTATACCTTACCTTTTAAACTATTACATAACAATTCGTAACATAATCAAGTCAGACACCTGACTTTATTTAATTACGTGGGGATGGTGTGCGAACAAAATTACAATTAAAATAAGGGTAAAGTACTTTCGAGAATCTAGTTACAATTTTGCAACTGCTGAATATTTATTTTTTGGTAAATATTTTTGTATATATCCTAGTTCACTATGTTTCAGAAACTAGTTCATATTATGCCTTGCCAACGACTAAACCTTAAATATAAATAAATCAGCGAAAAAACAAACTTTCACTTGGTTAATTTTGCGTTTTTGTAAATAGCGCCAAAACGCTCTGACTATCATGGCATCTCGTATGACGTAACGACGTGCTAAACAAACAGCCGTACTTGAATGTTGTGTTTGGAGCATACGTTAGCAACGACAATTTGTTTGACACGAAGTGACGTCACGCACTCAGGTTGCTGTTTAGAGTCACGTGATTTGTCTTTAATTTATTTGATTTATATTTTCAAAATATTAAACAAACGTTTCTGTACCTTATGTACGTAATCTAATAGATCCCGAAAACGCTTTAGTGACTACAAATTGAGAATTGCTTCCTCTCTAACTATACCACAAAACTGTAACATATAACAATAATCCGCTCAGGATTCTAGATATTTGCTGTCACAGCGACAAGATGAGAAATTACTTCTGAGATCCCTGAACCAATTGGAACGTGATCCGACTCACGAGATATTATGATTGCTTTCTTGACATCCATCCGTGCGACGGGACAAGCATTTTGATTTCTGTATGTATTTCTATTTCAAACACCTTATTTGTATTGACCTTTTATCCTTTTTAGGGTTCCGTAGTACAACAAAGAACCCTTAAAATTTTGCTCTGTTGTAGACGTAGAGACTTGAAATTTTCCATGTTGATAGAACATCCTAAACACTCACTAGGAAAATTATTCTGAACGAAATCGGACAACAACTTTTAAAGTTAGTTAAAAAAATACGTTTATAGCGTAACAGAGACGGAACCCTTCTATATAAGTGTGTCTTGACACGCTTTTGGACATTTTACTTAGGATTCCATACCTCCAAATAAAAAAGGACCTACCTTATAGGGTAACTTCGTTGTTACCCTATAAGGTAGGTAAATAACCTAGTTTATATACCGTAATATTTTTGTATTGCGTGATGCTATGGAACCCTTACTAGGCGAGTCTGAATCACACTTGCCCGGTTTATTTTTTCATTGTTTACATACAGTCACATGCTACTACTTACTGTGTGTCATAGATAAATACCTAAATACATTGACGTATTCTGTATTATTTGTATGTAAATATTTAGACAAATTTTATATTTCCTGGTATACATTTCAAGTCATTAAATATGCTAATATACTGCCATTTATGTTTACTGTTACTGTTCAACTAGTATGCGGAATATATTCTCATTCGTTAAATATTAATTAGCAAATAATTTCAATGATTAAATATCACGCATATCTTAGCACATTAATATGAACCAAGAATACGCCGGCTGTTCGGAATTCGCCCACAAACCTTTTTGCGTTTCATATATTGCTCTATTTGACAATTAATATAACATACGGTTGTCGCGATTACACTTTGACATAATTACACATGTGTGTTCAAATCAGTGTAAATCGTTTGGTATTGGTGTGTGTGAGGTTTTATTTAAATAATTTAATATATTTCTTACTCACATTTTATAAAAATATTGGCATTCGCACACTCTCCTCTGTGTAAACTATAATTCTGCGAAACTTCATACTCATCTCTCCGCGCAATTTTTGTAAGATGGTACGAGAAATTTCTCGTCGAGTATTGATAGATAGATGTCGCAACTCAAGTATCCATATTTATAATGATTGTAGACACGTTGTTATCAAGGTTTTCATCTGTACTTCCTGGGCTACAACCAAACAAATGTGACTAAGAAACCTGAAGGTTTCTTATAAATAATAGCATATCCGGATCTCGAAGACCGTCAAACTATCAACTAGCCTCTTGATATATGTCTGTCTTCAATATATTCTACTCCTAAAGAGTAGATAGTCTCAGACAAAGGCTTGGGGACCCATTTTTAGCCTTACTAGCAGATAGAATAATATAGGCAAGTTTACTTTGACCAAAATAATTAAGAATCTAAAAAATAAAAGTCAAAAGTGAACAAATTCGTTGTATTTAACGCGAAAGAACACTTTTGCAAATCTATAGATGTTGTGTACCATATCTGCATTTGTTATATACTAAAGATTACCGGCTGGTCAATTCTTTGACTTAGTTATATTTGGCAATTAATATTTGTAGGGCCATGGTCACGCTTTGACACAATGGCATAGTAAAGTGTATACATGTGTGTGTAAATCGTTTGGCATTGGTGTGCGTGAGGCATTCGCAGACAATCATGTAAACTAAGATTGTGCCAAATTTTATACTCCTGCGGCCGCGCGATTCTCATAAAATGTTATCGAAGCTTTCGTATTAATATATATAGATTATAAATGAGCAACAATTATAATTTTAACATCAAAACAGTATACTTTCTACGAAAAACACGATAGTATATCACAGGTTGTAATCAATTAATGTTGATAGTGTGGATGTATCTTACGATACGGAAATGTTTTATACGCAAACCGGCTTTATCTCTAGCAAACAATTGGCATGCAAAATCCATTATACCGTGACGAATCACGAGCTCTTATCATCATTAGCAAACATAAGCCAGACAACGGGCGCCGGAAAGAGAGCAGCCATTCGGATATTGAAACAGCTGATTAAATTTTTTTTTAAATCTAGAAGATAATTCTGATGTGAGACGAATTTCTCAGCATTTCATGGATTCACTTTGCGGCTGATAGGTCTATCGAGTTGCAGAGAAAAGAACCCGAGTAGTGGTTAGGAATTGCGACTCAGAGGAAGTTTATTAAGTTTTCTAGCTAAGTAAGAAGTTTTACAGTGGCACAGAATGCGAGCCATTTGTTTTTTTTTTCCACCAGGTCCATTTTATTCAATCAATTTTTATTTTTAGCCAGTAACTTTTCGATTCAATGCATAAACTTTATATGGAACTTAATATGAAAAATTAAACCTCTCTGGTAAATTTAAATCAAAATAAGAAACAAGGCATTGGTAAAAAACTGTGCAACAATGAGGTTTCATATGTTGAATGTGAACAATGAGATTTCAGACTTTTACATCGATTTTATATTGATTAATACCAAGAATATTGTTCCAAAAGGATCGGCTTGTCAATGTTACTAAAACGAGTGTTGTTTTCACTTAACTTTTACCTTTACACGTTCACTCCTTATACAGCTTTACCTACCTGAAAATAAAAAAATCGTATGAATATTAAAACGTGTAAACGAAACGAGAAAATTGCAATCACTAGCTGGACTACCCTGACTAGCTGGTTTGCCAGTGCGAAAAATTTTAACTGGCCGAAATAAATGTACAGATTTTATAATTTTTTTTTACATAACATTTTAAATCAATTTTTATAGAAATCATTAACGTCTCCATATTATTACACTCTAATAGTTATCAATACTACACGGATAGTATGTGTTTTACTTTATTTGATAAGCAAACCAGATAAGAATCTTGTTTTTGGTAGTATTGATCGATTGGTATGTTATGGATAGTTTTTTAATACGGGATAGTGTCAAAACAATGATGACGTCATTCGTTAAAATTTTGCAGTTGAATATATGTTAGCATTTTCTTATTTTGATATATTATCTGTTTGATTATAGAAAAGTGGTGGGCAATAATTAAAAATTATAAAGGCAACACTAGGGAGGAGGTGGCCCAAACAGTAGTCGGCATTTGAGTCGATCGCTAGGTAAGTTGCTCTTGCCGCGACCGGGTGATAGACGGGTGACCTATTCTAGCACTGGTTTATATTTGATATCCGACCTCCTTCGTGTTTCGGAAGGCACGTAAAACAGTGGTACCCGATTAAACTGGTTCATCCTTTCCTTATTTTTTGGGAAAGAAAGGACTACGAAAGGAAAATGATGTCCTGCTATCATTACCGACGTCGCTCAATGATGAAAATGTTTTAAGAATGTAAAAAATAAGTATGTAATGAACTTATACATTTGAGACAGAAAGATTCTTTTTTTCCTAGTATTTACAACATTGCTCAATAGTAATAATTTTTATTTATTTATATTTAAGTATGGACCAGTACAGTAGTATCTTTACTTCGTAGTTAATAAAGACCAATTTAATTTACATTATCTTGTTATAGCAGTTAGTAACGCCATCTTGTTTAAAATTGATAAACTATTAAGTGAGGTGAGCGTTCTAAGTAATAGTTCAAATAATGGTATCTCTATTCGGTGGTAGATGGCGCTAGCTACTTTGTTACTAGTTAATAAGTACTAACTAAAATGTAATTAATAATTGTCTTAAATGATATTAGGATAAATCATAATTTAGGTTGCGACAATTTAGTTTTTTAGGTTGTGGATGTGCTAAGGGTAACTCATATTGAGTTTTTCGTTAGATGTCATTGCTTATGTAAAAGGTAATGGTTTGTGGATTTTTTAATGTATTTATCTATATATATAGGTTAAGCAAAATCCTTTGTGAGATGTTTTAGTCAAAAAATACACGCCCCTCCGCTTAGTAATTGCAGCGTTTGCTTGTGTGTGTGTGCAGCTTTTTTATTGTGAACTCAACTTAACCACGCACTAACACACACTATTTTGTAGTTGTAGAGGTGAATACTTTGGAGTAGCGTGCATTTTTAGACTGTACACACTACCATTTTATTATGTATGATATTAGATAAAATTATAGTTTATTGTTTTTTTAATGAAAATTTATTTCAAATAAATAAGGACATTACATTATTAAAATAAAACCTCACGCACACAATGCAAATCAATTTACACACACATGTATATATTTTATTAGTGGATGATGTCAAAGTCAACAAAGGCAAAATAACAACGAATTTTATTAATTATGACATTTAATGCGATTAAATTGATAAATTAAATATCGTTGTACTAAGAATGAAAATTTTGCAGAATAAAAATAGCTTTCAATATGCTTATTGTATGCAAATTTCAATATTTCTAACCAAATTTCGATAACCAGGAGATCTTTAATTGTTTTTTTATTATTTCATGAAACTTAACAAGAGTTAAGAGTTGCAAAACTTTAGTCCATAATAGTGTAATTTTTCCAGTGACATATCTAATTTTAGCTAATGAGTAGTGAATATTTATAATAAATTTATTTATAGTGGTTATTATCGATATGGATTAAATATCAGGTGTTGCAATAAAATGTTTCTTATTTTCTGTACTGTTTGTTTTTAATGGGTTTGTTGTGTGTTTGTATGTGGTTGTTAAGAGACACAAAAGATATTAATATCAGTATAAAAAGTATAACTATTTGAGGAGGTCGTGGTCTAATCAGTGGTCGGCATTTGAGTCGATCGCTAAGTTAAGCCCTTTTATGATATAAATAAGTTAAGAAAATACTTTGATAAATAGAAACTATCACCAAAAACACTATTAAATAGATATGCTGTTTTAAATTGTCTAAATATTCATGGGAAGTACAAACTAGTCAGTGTTATCAGAGTTTAGTCGCTCAGTCCTATGTCGCTTTCACACCCAGCATTTCCAGCGTGACGAATAGCCGCCTCGGCTTTAATTACACCAACAACTGGAATACATAGCTGGTTACATGTATTCAGATTTATTAGAGACTAGCTGATGCTTTCTATTTTGTTAACTTAGTGTAATTTTTAATTCAGATATGTTTAAGTCAATTTGTAAATACTTATTTATGCAAACTTTTTATCTCTTCTCTACGAATACGATTTGTTTTAAGGCAGAAAGTGTTCTGGGCATTAAATTTTTTACCTTCGCTGTGTATATCACAAAAAACTTTCAAGCGCTTCATGCCACCTTTACAATCGGTTGGTATTAAATCAGAAGGATCATTAAATGTGTATGTTGTCCGTTAAATACACAAATACGGCATCAACTTTATTATTCTAAGAATATCCTACATATAATTTAAAAGCAGTACAATCATAATTTTGGTCTCGTTAACATGACTTATATTCCACGTTCGAGCTTCCAGTAACCAAGACACATCGTCGACAGGGCTTTAATTAAACCTATGAAATATATTGGCGTAGAGAGGAAATCTTTTGTTTGTGAAGAATAGTGTGAAAGAAAAATGTGCTCTCTTTTTATAAGGAATTTTCTATTGGCGTAATTTTTAACGTTTGAGTGAGTGTATGTAAATATAGAACAACTGTATGAAAGTGTGGGTGCAAACGTCGAATTTTTAATGGTTGGCAACGTATCTGTGAATTCCCTACTCGATGTCAAGTCAAATAAAATAAACATTTATTCGCAGGTATAGAACACATATATAGGATAAAACATAATAGAACATGTATGTGAGTTATAATTATTATTTAAATTATAAAAGTATGTAGTATTGACTTATCTACAGTAAAAGGCTCGTTGTAATCTATGTTAAATGTCCATCAGTATTGCCACCATGATAATCATGATAATCAAGCGAATATTATTGGATGATTGCAATGCTGGCATTAGTGACATACCGTTTCAGCAGTACTGCCACCATTGAAGGGAGTATAAGCAATTTCTATTGGTGGTTATTATGGCGGTATTGATATCGAAATAGCGGGCCCCTCTTTTCTTCATCGCTTTTAAATTTAAACAAATGAACCACGGTACTAAATAAAAAATTATAAAAGCAATATTTAAAATATGTCCGGGCTGATTTATTTAGGTCCTTGAGACTAATAAAGGCAAAGTGCAACCAAATAACTGTTTATTTTTAATTCTAGGTAGGGCTACGCTTACAGTCCTTCTGGTCTGCAACCGAATTTGGTTGGCCCGTCCGGGTACCAGTACCTCTTTCTCACATGAGATCGGCGAAAAGTAGTGGCAATGCTGACATGTAATGGTATTGTTAGCGCGTTTCGTTCGGTTTTTGAGAGTACCACGTGATCCAAACCCCTATTTAAAGACCGGCAACACATATGCTGAATGGATTTCGGGGCAAAACGGCACCGCTCTCGCCATCAATAACCATTCGTCACTTCCGAGCTGGCTGATGGAACGGGCAAGTAACGAGGCGCCATAAGTGAATCCCGCTCCAACTTTAAATTTTATTCGGCTCGGCACTGCTAATTTCAAATATAAACCAGTGTTAGAAAACGTCACCCATCCCTACCCCGGTCGCAGCAAGAGCTACTTAACCTAGCGATCGACTCAAATGCCGACCACTGATTAGGCCACGATCTGTACTTAGTTATATTGTTATTACACCAAAAATATTACTCCTTTTGGTAACGCATGTGTATACAGTTCTAAGTTTTAGTAAGACTTGCGATATTCTATTATAAGATATTAAGTATACGTTCGATAACATTCTGAAACTTAATGGGAGACATTAAACCGCTGTGGTAAATTTATATGAAAATAAAAAACAGTGCAGTAATGAAATTTCATACAACATTACTGCACTGTTTTGGTTCTAAGCAGAAAAGGCGTCATTTGTGATCGGTTACATAGTGATTAATGATAACATTACTGCGTCGTTTGAGGAAAAAGTTCTTGATTTTCGGGCTAAGGGCGAATATAAATTACATATTTAAGTATTGAAGAAATAAAGTCGGTATAACTTGTTAACCCCGCTCAACGGATCATCTTCATTAACAACTTTCTTTTAACTTCCCAAGTTAATTTTATTCAACTTTGATAATTTTCAGATGGTTAAGAAAGGAGTTGGTTATTAGTTCTTAACTATTCTTGTGAAACTGTTTAAAACGGTCGTGTAATTCCTTCCTGGTATAATGGTGCCAAATCCCTCCTCGCACACTGGAGGTTTCAGGTTCTAGTTCCGATTGTGGTGAATTAGGAAATATTTTATTCCAGTAAGTCCAGTAATACCTACCCCAAGTTCGCAAATGTTCCTAAATTACGGGATTTTTTGCGTACGGGGTAGTGCGTAAAATCATTTCCCAGCGACAAAAAAATAAATAGATAATACCTACCCCAACGCCCCAAACTCTCAAGACCAAAGTATAGATCAGTGTGTGTTGCCAGTATTGACCCATATACCTTGTCTAGGTACCATATACCTAGACATGGCTCCTAACTCTTGGCTTTTTACACAAGTTCAAAGTCACTCAACGGGCAATAGAGTGAGCAATGTTAGGCGTTTCGCTGCGTGACAAAATTCGAATTGAGGAGATCCGCAGACGAACTAAAGTTGCCGTCATTGTTCTCAAAATTTGTAAATTGAAGAAGCAATGGGCAGGTCACATAGCCCGAAAAATGCACGGCCTCGTACACGGTGGATCGACGATGTAGTTAGGATCGCGGGAAGCTGTTGGATATCCTTATTACAAAATAGATCTCTGTGGAAGTCAATGGAGGACGGAGCTGTTTGTTTTTGTTTTTTTTTAAAGAATATTAGAAATACTTTTTAGAACTTAGACTTTCGTGAGTGGAATTCATACTAATTATAAAAACGGCTTTTAAACTCACGCAAATATTATATCTGTCGTCTGGGGTCCTTCCTCATGAGCTCGCTACGAAGCGGTGTCGCGGCGGCAACTGCGCGTGAGTGCGACGCGAGGGCGATGGAGGTGGGGGTTCATGCGCCTCTCCTCGTAACGTTTAAAATATGTCTACATTATTGATTTTTTTTATTAAGTCGCTGTCGAGGCAGTTTATTACTATGCAATAAAATTATATACTTTAATAACTCATGCAAACGTAGTGTCCAATGTCCGTTTAAATATCCTCTGCGGCCTCTTTCCTTAATATAACCAGTCTTTCGGCATCGGAATAAGAAAATAATATAAATCGATTACAGCGTCGATAGCTCAGTTGTAGCTAAAAAGCTGTAAGGTCGGATTAAATCCCTAAAGTGATACATTCGAGTCTCGATATCAACTTTTAGCCAAATTGATACTCCAACAGAGGGCGTATGAAGGTTGGAAATGAACGCAAGTCAGAAATGGAAAAGTCCATCTTCCTTTTTTGGATAAATAGATATGACAACGATAAATCTTAATCCATAAAAGATGTAAGTTGTACTCTATCCCCTGGTATACCCTTGGTCATTTTAAAACCATATATTAACAAAAATAACATACATAAATTCTCATATACATAATATTGTTTATAAAAAATTTGCTAGTAATAAAGTTTGTATATAGCACGAACTCACGGTTTTATCCAGAAGGTAGCTGGCAGGGAAAATTAGGGGAATGTAGGTTATCATATAAATCATTGAGGTCCAGTATACGGTGATGCTGTTGACTCCATAATACCTCACTATCCCGTCCTGGATTATAGTGTATTGCACCCATTGCATCGAATTCGACGCCGAGTACAGCACGAATATGAACAGAACCAGCCATCTAATCGGAAATACTTTATATTCCACTGGTGATTTCTTAGTGGGAGACTCTAGAACACCTCCCTTTTCCGCAACGCCATCCATCACGCTGCCGCATACTTCCAAATTCTTTGAATCCATCATCGCTTTTGTTTGTAAATATATCTCTATTTTATTGTCGTTAGGAAGAATAAATTTCTACTCTGTGGCACATGAATTGAGTAACTAGGTACGTATAATTTATTTTAAAGACTAATGAGATTAAATATATATATTATCTGTGTTAAAGCTAATATTGAAATTTATTATTGTCAGTGTTTCCGCGCGTTATTTTACGAGAGCACAAGTCGGGATTGATGGCGAGCGTTTCGCGCGAACTCTCGCAGCCGACTGCTCAACGTTTTCCTCATCTAGTACACTGACTCAATGAGGCTTTTGGAGTCGTCAGATACACCTTTAGTATGATAGTCAGATACACTAGTCTGCTTGCAGTGCTAATCTATCGTGATTCATATTATTTATCTGTTAATCATTTACTTCATTCATTATGAAGCGTGAAATACAACAATGGAAAGTGATGCCTACTTTATTTGTAGCAAGAAAATAAACGGCAACCACTCAACGGTACATGAAGTACGTAACGGTACATCCTTCTAGATTGTCCTGTTATACTCCTAATGTAAGATCTTTTTTCTTATGCCCATTCTGGTACCCAATATATTTTTGCGACCCCCAATGGGACCTATTCATGACTTCATAAGACAGATATCAGCAGTAATTGATGCGGATTTATCGCTGTTCTCAACATTCTTCGCACTCGCTGCAAAATCCGTGAGTCGTGAGGATGTCATAGCGTCGGCCTTAACGAATTCCACAGCATGAAATTGTCTAATGCAAGACTTGTTTCAGTACTTTGCTCTTATAAATAATAAAACATGAAATTGTCTAATGCCAGGGACATCACAATATCAGCTCTTTCCATTTGACCGCATTCAACGTAAAGCGGCCCGCATCGTCGGCGACCCAGCCCTTTCCGATCGGCTCGACCCTTAGGCATTCAGCATCTTTTATCGCATATATCATGAGGAGTATTCGGATAAATTGTTCGGACTTATACCTAAAGTCCTCAACCGTGCGTTGATCTACAAACTTTTTGCCTTATAAGTGAATTAATAGAAAAGTAAATACTTGAGATTTTCTGACACCATATTCAGTACCAGTAACATCCTTAGTCTCACCGTATTTAATAATTTACAGCGTTCTGAGGTCATAAGTCATACAAAATACGTGTCAAATTCATGCATATCTTTTGATAGTACTTCGGGCTTATTGATTGTACGTCGTGATTCTCTCCGTGTGATATTATAGGTATTAGGTTTGATTATACACGAATCCCTGTTCGAGGTAGCAATTTAATGTTACATTATTCGTTTCGCTATGCAGCGGAATTGTTTTGTAATTGCAAGAAGGGTGTGCCTTCGACTTAGTCGTGTTATTTTATGAGTCGATTATGCGGTTTAAGCTTGTAGTGAGAATTAATTTCATATCGATTTTTGGCTCATTTCTAGATTGCGGTTAATCTAACAGTAATTTGGTAGATTTTAGATTTGGTTGAAAGCTATTTGATGTAGTTGAGAGTACTACCATAAAAAAATAATTATATAATGCGACTTAGGAACCTATAAAAATAGAATGTACTGATTTTCGGGGTACCGTACTTCCCAATGACAAAAGCAACCCTTATAGTATCCCTCCGTTGTCCGTCTGTCAAGAACGTTTTTCCCAGAAACGCGTAAAGGTATAAAGTTAAAATTAATCCTCAATAATAATTTGGCGGGCTTTTGAACCTGCGAAAATCAATCCTCTAAAAGTGTGCGCAATTAAAAGATATGGCCGTTTATGTCGTAATTCCTAAAGGGAACCAAAACCTATAGGGTATACCCGTTGACGAATAATCATGACATCATATTTGGAGAATCTGAAAAGCGTAAATTTTTAACTACATCACAAAAAAATGCGGTGACTTCCTCAAATTAAAACAAACCTTATTAAAAGTGGAAATCTTAAAATAACCTTGTAAAGTATCACGTGACGGTACGGAATCCTCAGTGCGGGAGTCTGACTCGCACTTTCCCGGTCAGCAACTATGCTTAGACGGCGACCTTTTTAGGGTTCCGTTCGTCTGTCGGCCCGTAAGGTGGTCCCTCCTAGCATTTCCAAACTATTAGACGTAGAAACTTAAAATTTTCCATGTTCATAGAACATGCTAAAATTTCATTAGGAAAATTATTTCGAACGAAATCAGACAACAACTTTTGAAGTTATTAACAAATACGTTTATAGCGTACGAGTGTACCTAAGTGCCTACCGACGCCCATGGCCATTTGCACGACCAGAAGGCTAGCAGATACGTTACCGGCCTTTAATGACGAGTTTATGCCACCGGGAAGTCTCACAACCACTAGTTACAAATGTTTTAGGGTTACATATAGACAAAAGTAGAGAAGGAATATTTTATTTGACAACTGGTTCATCTTTTCCTTATTTTTTGGGAAAGAAAGGACTACGAAAGGAAAATGATGTCTTGCTATCATTACCGAGGTCGCTAAATGATGTAAATATTTTAAGAATGTAAAAGATAAGTATGTTATTAACTTATACATTTGAGAGAGAAAGATTCTTTTTTTCCTAGCATAATACAACATTGCTCAATAGTAATAACTTTTAGTAAGGACAAGAACACTAGTATCTTTACTCCGTAGTTAATAAATACCAATTTCATTTACATTATTTTGTTATAGCAGTTAGTAACGCCATCTTGTTTAGAATTGATGAACTGTTAAGTGAGGTGAGCGTGCTAACTATATAGTTCAAATAATCGTATCTCTATTCAGTGGTAGATGGCGCTGGCTACTTTGTTACTAATTAATAAAGCTTTTGATAATAAATAATAATTAAAAAGTAATTAATAATTTTATTAAATGATAATACGATAAATCATAATTTATGGTTGCGACAATTTAGTTTTTTTATGTTGTGGAGGTGGTAAGGGTAACGCATGTAGAGTTTTTCGTTAGATGTCACTACTCATGTAAAAGGTAATGGTTTGGTGATTCTTAATGTATTTATCTCCATAATATATCTGTTAAACAAAATCTTTTGTTATAAATGTTTTAGTCTAAAAATGCACGCCCCTCCATTTATTAATTGCAACGCTTCCTCGTGTGTTAACCATGCCATCACACTAAGCCAAGTAATCATAGTGACGAGCCGTGTTTGCGTCTACACACTATTTTGTAGGGTTGTAGAAGTGAATACTTTGGAGGAGCGTGCACTTTTAGACTGTACGCACTCTACCATTTTATTATGTGTGATATTATATAAAATTATAGTTTATTGTCTGTTTTTTATGAAAATTTATTTAATTAATGAAAACTGGATTTACAATATTGAATGGCAACGATGATAATATAAAAGTTAGTACTGTGTAACAGTTATCATCACCAACCTCCGGAATATATGTAAATTTAAAAGTTTTCTTAAGTCAGAGACAACAATATTATATTACTACAATAATATAATATTATAGAGGTGGTGCGTGAATGCTAATATTTTTATAAAATATGTATTATATAAGTACATTAAATTATTAAAATAAAACCTCATGCACAACAATGCAAAACGATTTACACATACATGTATATATTTTATTATTGGATGATGTCAAAGCCCAGTCAGAGTAAACAAAGGCAAAATAATAAAGAATTTTATTGATTATGACATTTAATGTGTTTAAATTGACAAATTAATTAACGTACTAAGAATGAAAGAATGAAAATTTTGAAGAATAAAAATAGCTGATAGGATCAGGCTTTACTTTGCGGAAATCCATGACACGCATGAAATACTAGATTACTTTGCTTAAATCCCCGAATGAATACGAGGGAAAATCGGTGCAATGCTGCAACCCGAAAGCTACACCACCGAAACCGCCACCAAAGTACAGCACTACACCGACTTTCCGATGTGCCTCCACGCACGTGTCTGGCGCCGGCATAACTGTTGAATGTTGTCAGAACATATTAAATAGTTAAAAGCTTGCTTATGTATGAAAAATTGACTCATACGATAACTGAATACTGTTTTTCGGATATATGCCTTGTAGTAAAGGCAAAAATCAAGGGTTATACATATCGACAAGCATTTTACTTTTAGTTAGCAAATACATAAGTTGTAGGAAAAAATCTTAATACTTCCACAGTTTAAATATGAGGCTGTTAATCTGAGTTACTATTATAAATTGATTTAAATAATCTGAGTTAATATAACAAATTTGACATGAATCTTAGAGGACACATATATTCCATGTCTGGAACTATTTAATTGAGGATTCGATGTCAATCCAAAGTTAATTTGTCTCTTCGGCAGAACATTGTGGGTTTAAGCTTCAAATAAATAGCCTTACCCGGAAATAAGTAAATAATAAATAAATATATACAGGACTATATGACACACGGACTTCTGTTCTTAAGGTAGAAAACTTAATGTCTGTGTTATAAGCAACAGACCCCTATTATACACAAACATTTTTTGTGTAGAAATAAATACATACATATAAATACACCCCAACTCGAGGCGGGAATGTTGCAACGCTACTTAGTGCCATTCGAAACAGAGTCGCCCTACTCCCGTAATAACCCGTAAAAACCGCCATGACGTACCTCAACTGTTTCTTATTCAAACTAAAGAGGCTTTTGTAGACACTAGTCCCTAATTTACTCATAGACATCTTGCCAAAAAAGTTAATATTTCTGCGGAAATTTACGTTTTTATGGCAGAAAAAATAACATTATAAATTATAGGATTCAAATTCCCTCCAAAAATAATCGATGTTGTCCTGACGTCACTTTATTTTAACAGTGCGTTCCGCTAAGCGTTACCTCGAGGTTTTCGCCGCGACCATAACGATCGCAGTCGTCAAATGTCGAATATCAATGAGCTCTTTGAAACGTTGCAATCTCTTATTGGATCGCACTATAACATACAGTAATGTCATACGCTCTGCTGGGTGTTTTAGCTGTCATGGCGGATTGTTGTATTTTGTACTTTCCTTTTTTTTGTTAATCCCTATTAATCTTGCTCGCTATATTAAAATAAATACGTTTACTAAGCTTTATGCATCTTATTTTGTCTGATAAATATATAATTTGAATAGAAGAAAAATTTAACCAACTACACTGTCTGCCCACTCAGCTCCGCAATTCATCGAAAAGTGAGCCAGCAAGATCTCTTTTTATAACTTTATTGTCTTCAAGTGGGTTACACTGTCTTTTATCACTGTTATGTACTGATAGAATCAGGCGTTACTTTACGGAAATCCATGACATGCATAAAAAACTAAACTACTTTGCTTTAATCCGCGAAAGAATACGAGGGAAAATCGGTGTAATACTGCAACCCGAAAGCTACACTAGCAAGCACAGCACTACACTGACTTTCCGATGTGTGATTCGTTGAGGCACATCGGAAAGTCAGTGTAGTGCTGTACTTTGGTGGCGGATTCGGTGGTGTAGCTTTCGGGTTGCAGTATTACACCGATTTTCCCTCGTATTCATTCGCGGATTGGCGCCGGTAGGCACTTCGGTGCCTGCTGCCTGCTTGTCTGCCCCTTGTAACATAAAAAAAAAATGTTATTTTAAGGTGAAGAATAAGTTAAGTTCATTAAACATACCTTCTTTCTTGATCTGGTCCTCAACATTGTATACAGTTTGTGGTGCCACTGGTGGTGGGGGTAGGGACATCTGGTTCCAAGCAGACATGTCCTGCGGTTGAGGTTGTAATGGTACTGGCATTGCTCCTAATGTTGGAAAATCATCATATATACCAGAATAGGATGGCTGGTAATTCCCAGCAGCATATTGAGGTCCCTGTATAAAAAAAATAATCTACATTATTTTTATAAAAATAAATTATTAAAGGAACATCAAATAAGTAGTATTTAAGTTAGAATTCGTTTTTATTTTGTTAATATTAAAATGACGTATGTAATGTTTCAACCCACATTTAAAAATAAATTAATCCAGTATTATCGTAAAAGCAAATAATACTTATTTGTATACCTCTGTTGAAAATGATGGTGGCGGCGGCGCTGTTACAAATCCGGCTTCTTGCATTTGGTTATCCCATAATTCGCTAGGCTCTGGCAATTTAGCTATCTCGCTCAGGATATTCTCATCAAGTAAATCTTTCTCACTCTTACGAGGTGAGCGACTTCTCCGTTTGTTTGAATCTTTAGGAGGACTACGGCTATGCTTCCTTGACAAAGTGCGACTCTTTTCAAAATTAAAATCATTTCGATTCCAATCACGGTCGCGAACGCGATCCCTATCACGGTCGCGATCGCGATCCCGAGCACGGTCACGGTCTCGGTCGCGGTCACGGACCCGGTCCCGGTCACGAATATAATAATCCTTACGACCAAAGTCACGAGACATATTTGAAATAATATTTTTGGGTTAGCTTGATTTTAAACAAATAACATAACTTCAAACACGCAAAACGTATAGTACTGACATTTCACATTTGTCACATTTGACAAGATGACAATTAAGTTTCAACAGAATAATGCATAAAAAACCATAGACTATAATCCCACATGTGGCCTCACACTTAACATGTCTACGTATTGTAAATAATCTTTATTTTCTATACCTAGTTAATGTGAGGTTAAAGTTGAAAATAAAGATTTTTTCTGATATTCGGGCCTAAGGCACTACATTATAGATCTAACTATTTGTACGCTTTTTTCACGAAGACTTTGCACACATAATTGCGAAGCCTACGACAGTTGCAGTTACCAATTTATCATATTTTGTGACAGATTAGTGGATTTACATTTTTCTACAATTAAATGACGAAGAATTTGACCCTAAAAATGTCAGCATATTTTTTTGGCATAAAAATGTTAGAATCATGTTAAGTGACATACATTTAGTGTAATTTTGGTAAAATTCTAACTAGAGTTTAATATATATAACGTGAGCCTCGTTGGCAACACTACACACTTGCTTCGCAGATATATTACTTCAATATCTTAGATTAGTTAGCTTTTGTGTAGTTAATCAAAACTTTTTTTTTTATTAGCCTATACTGTCCCACTGCTGAGCAAAGGCCTCCCCCTTTTCTAACCACACCTTCCTTTCCTGACGCTTTGTATATTAAATTAGTATATATTACATATATATATAAATGTTTTTGACTTCTTCGAAATTATTTATATAGCGATTAACTAGCTGTTACCCACGACTTCACTTACGTGAAATCAGTGGTTTTCTTAACTTTTGAGGGCTTCTATTTTTGTGCGTAACCATAATTTTTTAGCTTAACGCAAAGAAGCATAGGTTATTCATTGTAAATCAGCCGTTTCGGAGATTACCCGGAACAGATAGACAAACTGACAAAATTGTTTAAATTTGTGTTTCTGTCATAGGTATCCGCTATAAATGTAGTCATATGCAGGTAGTAAACGAATTTAATTTTGAAGTTACAGACACTTACTTTTATTTATATGTATAGCTAAATATGTAGTGACAGAGGACATGAAGAAGTGTAGAGTTTCCGAAGTCGTTGTCGAGGATAGGGCGAAGTGGCGGAAGGAAATTCGAAAGGCTAACCCCACCACCATGCAGGGCCGCACTGCCCCTGTGTGCAAAGTGTGCGGCGCACATAGGCACCAAGACAATAGGGGCGCCGCGCCGCCGTTGCCACCTAAATTATTTTTGTTTTTTATAGTGGACTATCGATAAGTAAGTAGGTACAATAGGCGCTTCATAGGTTCCGTACACAGGCGCTGCCGGAGGTCGGCGCGGCCCTGCCACCATGTGGGACAAACAGTAAAGGAGGAGAAGAAGAAGTATAGCTAGATATGTTTGTACAAACTTACGTGCGGGCTAAGTTTATCGAGATGTCCAAAATGAGCTCTCCAACACTGGCAAAGTCTTCGGCCTTCCAATCACCTTTCGGTTGGGATACCACTGTTGGGAAAAGGATGAGCATGAATAAATTTTATTAGTCTTTAAACCTCCATAAAAATGACAAAACATAAAACTAAATTCACATAACTACAGTAACGTAGGGTTTCTTCAAAATATGACATTATGTGTTTGTTCCGATATACACTGCGACCACTGTAAGCTGAGACGTCAATTTTGTATACTGTAAAGGTGTTCCTTTTTCGTTTTCTATACTGGTTACAGTTTAATACTGAACGCGGTCCAGTACACTGTTATCCCCATTCAATTTTTCAATTTTCACTTTTCACTTTTACAAACCCAAGATTTGTCTTTTTTAGGCAGAAATTATAATTGTTTACTATACTTAGACTCTCGACATACCTACTTTCTACACTAGCACATTTAAATTGTATTAAATGTAATAAATTATAAGCAAAGTGGCTTATAAAAGCAGTAATAAATGTCAACGGGTTCGAAAGTAAAATGTTACCAGGTCAAATATAATCATCTTAAAAAATAAGTAGTCTGAGGCTGGTAACACTTATATGTAAATTACATCTGTTTTTTCTTTTCTGATATTGCAATTATTGTTTTTTATTTCGCGATTTCGGCAACATAACTTTTAACATCTTGCCCTGGTAATGTAAACATTCTGATTGCAGTTACGTTATATGTGAAGGCGATTTAAAAAGTATTCTCAGATTTCGAAAGTTTAAATGAAGACATGCAGTTTTTTTTACACTCACTAATACACCGTCTCACGTCGTCACTAATACAGCCTTTTGAAGGACAAGTGAAACTGCTGGACATACTTAAAAACTGAACGAAACGAATGTAATTTAAAATTAGATGGAAGTTCTCAGAGAGGAGGCCGTGGCCTAATCAGTGGTCGGTATTAAAGCGGATCGCTAGGTTAAGCAGCTCTTGCTGCGACCGGGTGATAGATGGGTGACCCATTCTAGCACTGGTTTATATTTGATATACGACCTCCTCCGTGTTTTGAAAGATACGTATAACAGTGGGCCCCGATTAAAGTCATTGAGTGATATTGGTCGTAAGGTTGCAAAGACCCTGGGGGTTCCGAGGATGATTACAGATGACAATCAGTCATCTTAACACGCCCCATAGCCACATACTCTGCAATCTAAGTGGACCTAGGTGCTAGACCGGGATGGAAGTTCTGATCTTAATTGAGACCATTCTGTCCTACACATACAGTAAATAAGACTTCCTATAAATATGGGGAAAGAGATAAAAATCGATTCATCAAAATATAAATATAGAAATACTGATAGAGATGTAAGATGGAAACAATCCCCGTGGCGTCACCCAAAACTAGGTTTCAGCTGAAAATCAGCTCTGTATGACTTACAAGGCATACAGAATTAATGCTGGGTATGAAACCATGTATTTGTGTTTCTCTGTTACTTGAACAGTACCGATTAAACTGTTCAAGTAATGGAAGCGAACCGGGGGTACAATATGCTATAATAATTTGTGTGGCACAATTTATAAATAAAGTTGTTTTCTTTCTTTCTATCTTTCTTAAACAGTTTCCAAAATTTTAGCAAATATTTCTAACAAGCATAAAAAGGTTTGAAATTTAATTTAAGAAAATTCAATGTGGTTAACAAAATGACGTGCTTTATATCGCATTTCACAAAGACTAATAACATCCGACGTTTATTAAGAAACCACTGCAGCACGTTGCACTAATATACTCGTGTCACTCGACGGTGCCGCCATCTTGTGAGCGACGTCATTTCGTGACGCGATGTGTTATTAACGCTCCCTGTTAATTACTACTTCTATCTCGACATGACGCAATTTCGGTAACATATGCTACTATTCGGGATACCGTTAATTAATGAAAAACATCAGTAAATGTTAGATAATATATTAGACAGTCGTTTAACCCATATTAATCAAATGCCTAGTGTTGGGACATTTGTATTGTCTTAGTTTCCCAACGAGTTATGGAACTAGCGATGCAATTTGTTTCCCTGCAACATGTGTTTCATGGATAGGAAATCCGCAGACGAACTGAAATTATCTCAAAATTTGTAACTAGATGTGGTATGCATGAGTTATGCTCTAAAAATAAATTAAATTTTCTAATTAAAACAAAATCAACGTAGGCACGGATATAAAGCCCGTATATGTATATGAATATAAAAGCAGAAGCGCCCATAACTGAAACCCTGCATAGGTTTTTGCACCTGATGCTCGTATACTATCATTTTCCAGAGATCACATTTTCGTAAACTCCTAAGAGGATTATATCGCCAGATGTTTCTTTATTAAGAGACATTTGGGCAGATCTTGTGAGGGATGTCGCCCTTTTGTAAGATTATTGCGTACCTGCAGACTGCTGTAGCGTATCTTACTTATTTTTGCGATATTTTTATATTAGTTGATATTTAGATTTAGTTTATATTCTTCTTTTATACTGTTTAATGTTGCAATATTGTTCAAATTTATCGACATTATTTTATATATTATTTTAATATATTAATAAAATTCATCGTATGTGTCTAAAATGAATGGGAAACGTCATAAACTTTTAGCTTTCTAAACAGATTTGTGCAAGATAAGTTATCGTACCCTGCACATACTCGTATATCATGGTAGTTCATTTGTATTCACCGCTCGTTCACCGCGACCTACGCTTCTCGTAGCTTAAAGCTTATCGATTCCTTTCTGACCTTGCTTAGCCTATAAGACAAATTTCTTATGGAAGTATTAATAACAAATATTTCGGAACATATTGGTACGTATTAGACAAAAGTGTATCCGGGAATATAATTAAATTGTATCACATATTCCATGTGATCCCCATTGATTTCCAAGTCAAATTATTTTCATTGTTGGAGGTTAATATATTTGGAAGATCTATTGAGGAATAGATCTCGGAGACAGGTCGGCCGAAGTAAAGACAACTTGTTCAGTTGGGGATTCTTGGATGTTTCTAGCTTTAAGTGTTTGTGTGGTGTGGTTCCCCAGCATCTGGAGCACCTTGTGTCGTAACCCTCTTGCCCTTGCACCTACACGCGTAAGGATCTAATGCGGGCTATGGATGAAGCTGTCAAAGTTTTGGGCCATTTGATTTGTTGCTGACTCGAAAAGAAGCAGAAGTGTATATATTTATGAATAAAAAGTACCCTCAAACAAACTAGGTACTTTTTTCAACGTAAAGATTATTACTATTAAGACCAGTGTCATCTTCTTAGTGTATCGTTTCTAAATATGTAGCGACCAAATAACTTAACTTTACTAAGGTGAATGCATCTTAATACAGTCAAGATATTTATGAGACATTAATCCTGGGTATTATAGCTTAAAATTTGCGGAAATGGGCTAGTCCTATGCACAAACAAAGGCTTGAAAACGAGTATAGGCTAAAAACAGAGGCTCAGTTTGACGTTATTATAGGTACGTAGGTAGTTCATTTACAGTGGGGTAAGTCAGAAAATAGACGTGATTTATGCAATTTAGGGCTAAATCAGTTTAAATGTAAAATGTGAAATTACATTGCATGCAAATGTGGGGCTCCCCTGCAGTTCGATAAATTGGGGTGTTTGTTTACCAGCTTCATTCAAAGTAGTTGATAAATATTCTCCTACTTCTTCTCTAGCTACAGCACTTTCAACTTTGACAAATAATATTGTGGAGATTTTATTGTTGAAGTTGAAGCCTGTTCTGCTGTTTAATTTACAATTTCACACCATGTTTTTGTGACCTAAAAATAATATAAGACAAAATATTTTATATCACAAAGGTTTTCCGTAGTAAGAGGGATTCTTATAAAACATTAACTAGTATATAAGTTATTAGTAGTAATATTTCCGGCCATTTTAGTACAGCCAAGTTCATATCATCTTTTTTAAAATTTTAGTCTTATGTATACTTCTTATGTCATGATGGTTCACGTAGTACGTTGCATTCACAAAGCCGGTCTCTGTCAGTGCAGTCAAGATCATCTTTTTGTCTCCGTAGCAAGAGGCATCTCCCGGCGGCTATTTGAGCTGCCTTCGCACGTGAACGCCGTAAACATCGCATTTTAATGCAAATGGCCATTTTAATTTAAACAGCTGTTTTAAAACTCTTTGATGTTTAAATGCTCCAGGACTTGGTCGTTTATTGGATTCGATTCGTCTTCGCGTTTTGTTTAAATTGTTTACAGTTTTGAGATAGAAGTATTGCTAAATGTTAACACATTTCTGTTAATAGTAGGCATAATGCACGTTGTATTAGTTGTTTTTTTTTTCTAAATTGATGATTATCACAGAGTATTTGAAACCAATTCTCTGCTAATGTACAAACAGACGCCGGTTTCGTTGTAAGAATTTATGTATTTTATTATGCAGCAAACTCTATATTGTCAGGCAATCTATTTTTGCCTTTAATACATCAAAAAGTACTCTTCGATCAGACTCTGTTTATTTTTTGTTTAGAAGTTATATCGACTCTCAGTTGTTACATTTATAATAAATACATTTATCTATTAGATCGCCTAGTGGTCGAAATTCGGTCATAAATCTTTAGATTTAAGTACTATATGCTGATTTAAAGCTATATAGAAAATTTAAATTCTTTGTACAGCGTAATTTTAATATTTGACAGTTAATATTGCTACCGTCAACGTCATTGACTACACTTTGTCACTCGCTTATAGTAAAATGTATACATGTGTTGAAAGTGGTGTAAATCGTTTGGCATTGGTGTGCGCGTAGTTTATTTTTATATTTTCCGACCACTTCATACACTCCATTAAGAAACCTAAGCAATTGAATTTATAAATAATCCATGTAGCTCTCCCTTCATGTTTGTCCGGCACATCTTAATTATCACACGCAGATAATTAAATTGCGTGCTTGTACACAGATAAAGTATAAAACATTCAAGCGTTCCTTTTCACGAAGCTAATTGCGATCCATATTAGAGCAAACAGTCAAATGAAAGGACGACAAGGAGTTGTCTGAACAACTATATATTTTCTCTCCACAAACGAACATATTAGAATGAGGAACTCTATCGCGATAAGTGTAAGGGCGAGATTTACGTCCTTGTCATTAAAAAGCAGGTAAATGTAACGTTGTAGAAAGATGTGACAAAGATGAGGGGACGCGTCCCGTTTAATTTTCACATTGACAAGTGTTGCCAGTCTAAGAACTGTTTATATTGTGATATTTATTTATTATCTGTGAGTCTTGGTAATTTAATTTGCAAAACTTCGTGTATTGGTTAATTAAAATTCTCGGACGAGTTGCGGTATAAGTTAATTTTGTTTATAATTAAAATAAAATGAAAGTAAGAATTTGATGATAAAGATGTAATTTTGCATTCTCAGGGTAGTAGAAATGCTTTCGACATACATTAAAGTCTAATGTTTTTAATTTTGATAAATCATCACATAATTTACGGCGAACCGTATGTTAGATGTTATCGATTAATGAATGAATTTTAATTAGAAATCATTCAATTAAAAACCCAAGTTTATAAGACCTGGTAACACACTAACTGCGGGAATTCAAAGCAATAAGTGTAGTTTATTTGGAAAAAATGACGGTAGTTCACAAATAATATTACAAACGACTGCTTTAGTATATTCCAATAACATTTTAGCAAGTTTTAAATAGATTTGTTCAAATAGTCTGTAAAGTCGGTTAACGAACGATAATTTTACGTGATAATACTGAATGCTCAGGCCGGTCGTGCCTCCCTATCGCTTGTTCTGCGCTCTTGCTTGCACACTCAGGTCAAGCGGAACGTGACAATGAGTTATGCTTTTTGTGTGTGCTGCCGGCGTTCATCGAAATATAACGTCACGAAATAGTTGGACTTCATATAATCAGTAAAATCGATGGAAATACAGTAGCGGTGTTGGTTCTCATGAAAACTTTATATGCGTTTTAAAAGAGTTTCTATTGTCTACAGAGGGCACACTTTTTTATATTCGCACATTATAAACAGTCACGTATGAGGCTAATTTGAAAGCGCACCACCTTATGCATCACCCCCCTTTGTTCCCTGCGCCGTCATTTCTAAGTCGGAACAAAAGCGCGGCTTCCATCAAACGCAGCGTTACTTATGAGGCATTACTGTGATTGTTGTCAGGTATCGTGAATATTCTTTTGGAGTGAGTAATATCTGAGTCCTAACTAGTATTTTATATGTTAAATAGCTGTACGCCGCGACTTTGTCCGCAAAATTTCAGTGATTTTGTAAGAATTTGTGGGCTTTAATTTTTGTGCAGAACCCCAATAATATTTCTAAAAAACTGAAGTAGTAGCCAATGTTAGTAATTGCAACATCAGCTATATGCCAGTGAAAGTCTCGTCCAAATCAGTCCAGACCATTAAGAGATTACCCGTAACAAACAGACAGAAAGCTAATTCTTTTAACTTGCGATAAACATTTGATTTCAACGTTACAAAGGGTCACTTAACTTTTATTTATATATGTATAGATATTATGAGTTTTTTATTGTTACGCTTTCATACTACTCAAACTTGGCATACAATTCGTCAGGATTGCATTAAAGTATATAAATCACCATTACCTTATATATATTTTTAAATTGGACCGGTCGCAGCCAGAACAACTTAACTTAGCGATCGACTCAAATGCCGACCACTGATTAGGCCACGACCTCCTCAAAAACTTAGACTATACACACTTAGACTATATAGCCTTACTTCGCTCCAGAACAGTATCAGTGGTAAAGCGCTTATCTATTCACAGTGAAACACTGTCATCGCACCGTCCAAATCTAAGTAAGAAATGCTAATTAAATGCAAAATTGTGAATGGTGATCATCGGTCGTTATTCTATTCAGATGTGCCGTCTTTTTTGTCACCGTCCGTCACAGCAACTAGCCTTGGCCGAATGAGGATTGTTTTGTTGCATTCCGCAGCGGTACCGTTACATTTAAATTTGTTTGTTGTATAATGTTAGCATGTGTGCATACCTGCGCCGATGTGTGCTGTTAAATTTGAATTTGCGTATACTGTAGATGTGGTGCGGGTGTGCGTGAGTGCGAGTGTGCGCGGTATGCGCATGCGCGTTGTCGCAGACTGATGGATGACAGGTGATGTCGGCGCCGCAAAGGATCAGGGCCGCGTAGATCTGCGCGGAATTAATACCTTTTTAATAAATACAAACTTATAAGTCTTTTTCGAAACCCTATTGTATCTAAAGCGGTCATGAAACCCGGTTAAAATGCATCGCCACATTCACCGTGGGATAGATTTTTATGTATGTAAACTTTTGCTGTCTGAACCGAATGCTGGTTGGAATGAAATAAGTTGAAACCTAATTTATATTTCCTATATAAGTTATAAGCTTATATAGTGAAATCGTCAGTATCGTAGAGACTCAATAAAAAGTCTCTTGGATAAAAATAAGGAAATGCGAGGAAGGCCAGAAGCTATTATTACAAAAGTTATTTTCTTAGGTGGATAAATTAATATTCAACATTTTTGGATTATCAAAATCTGCCAAAAGTTTTATGAACCCTGGCGGATCCGAAGCCCATTAGGCATTCGTAGGGCCGAAGACGGCCTGGATTCTGCGGCGGACACAAAGCGTGCCGCGTCGCTAACTCTATCAAAGCTTAAACAATAACTAATAATTAGGTAGCTATTGCGGGTTATTTAAATTTTCTCCCTGCATTCTACTTATATTATTTAATGTTAAATACATTTATAAGGAGTTATAGTCCAATTAGTGCGTATATGCTTATGTACATATTTTTAGCGACATCACACGCACATTCAAATGACTTCAATGCCGGTGATAAGGAGCACTTATCTATATGATGGGCGTGTTTCCTTATATTGTACTAGCGACCAACCGTGGCTTCGCACGGGTAACACCTATATATAGTTCAATAAACTTCTCTACCTTCGAAAATTCAAAATGAAAAGTTCGTTAAGTGCTTAACACTATACACCTACTTTATCCACCTCAGACATAAACTTTAATTTATGACTACCAGAGTCAATAGAATAATGTAAATTGAAACTTCAAATTTGTTGAAGAATTTTAAACTGATTAGTAAGTTTACAACAATCGATATAGTCATAAGTTGATTTTTTTTTTTTATGTTACAAGGGGGCAGACGAGCAGGCAGCAGGCACTGAAGTGCCTACCGGCGCCCATGGACAGAGTGTTTTAGTAAATATCACAAATGTATACATTGTTTACGAATGCCATTTGATTGTTCTTTAAGCGTAATGTAAATCATTCTACAACTTTTTTACGATTCACTTTTTCTAATATGGAAAAGGCAAAGGTTTTTCGTTGTACAGCCTAATCTTCAAACCAACGCAACGCATCGAGCGTTAAATTATTAAATTAATAGAGTATAGAAAATTATTATTGATTTATTGACTTATTTGTTTATTAGAGTAGTGAACAGTTGATACAATAATACTTTTAAATAATTATTATCATTATTACATGGGAAATGGTCAACTAATAACAGCCTACCTCAGCATGCACCATTACAAAAAAAAATCCACATTTTGTGTTTGTTCTGATAACAGAACAAACACAAAATGTGGATTTTTTTGACAGATTACAGATCTCGCAGTATATATATACTGCGAGATCTGTAATCTGTGACGCCAAATTTGTATTCTGGCGCTCACAGTACATAGATGACGACTATTTATGACATTATATATTTATGACGTCATAGGGTGCTGCGGCAGCATACTGGTAGTGTATACCGGAGCGAATTTACCACCAGCGCGAACACTACACAGTGTATAACGGACATACCCAATATAAAATTTAAACTGAATATAGAAATTAACAATTAATAAGTTATTTTATTAACTATTTATTATAGTTACAATACATTATTATTAAATTCGTGCAAAAGATGGCGCAATAATCTTTTTATATCATATTTTGTCAAAAAAAGATGCACGGGTTCTTGGTTATTCAGCCTAGTCTTTCGTATTGTCCATTCTATTGTAGTTAAGTAAGACTTTAGTCAGACTTTCACCATGTTTTTCTTATTATTACAATAAGTTATATTCGTTTATGTCGATGTCTATAAGAAGTTGGGCTTACAACCGATTATGCTATACACAATCAATCATATCTTCTTAATTTTCCAAAACAATATCGTGTTCAATTATAATTAATTCTTTCAATTTATCAGTGATTTGGAAAGTACAGTCAGCAAACAAAGGATTCCGATTAACAAAAAAATTGATGGCCATCTCATATCTCTTTGACAATAAAAATAACTTTGATAATAAATAAATAATAAATTTTGTACTATTTTACTCATATAGTAGGGGAGTGATCGATGCCAATTTTGTAGCTACTATAGCTGTGTGTGAAGATCAATTGGATTACGTAGATTAGGTGCAGAAACGTTAAAAAAGGTTATTTAAAAATAAGATCATGTTATACATAACGCCTGGACCGTAGTTTCATGGAGCACCTGATGGTTTTAGTTACATTGCCTTAAGAAAATGGTCAGATTATATTTTTTATATATCCTCAGAGTATTTCCTTTACAATAAAAAAAAAATCGCGCTCGAATATTTGACAAGCGAGGAGCGGACTTTTTTGTACATCTTTGTGACTCTCCCATTTTCTCATTACACGCTGAATTCGGTAGATAATTGAAACATAAGCTCATCTCTATATAATTAACTTACCTTATCTTAAACTGATGCGGCCGAGTTTTTATAAGGGTTCTAAAGAATCCCCCTATATTAAGAGTTCAGAATCAGGCGTTACTTTGCGGAAATCCATGACATGCATGAGAAACTAAACTACTTTGCTTTAATCCGCGAATGATGATAGCATTCGCTGATTAAATCCGCGAATGAAACGCTCATTCGCGGATTAAAATTTTCTTTAACTAGGAGCTGTCATCCAAACTGTTAAAGCACTTTCTCTGTCGACTGTACATAAACATTTCGTTAATTGCTCGTCTCGAAAATCGAGTATTCTTAGTTAATATCAAATTCGCATCAAGCTTCAAAACGCGTCGATGTTTGGGCTTTAAGTATTTGCGAGTTACGGTGAGTGTTTAAATTGGTTTATCAAAGAAATATCTGGATGTTGGTAATGGGATTCCTTTGAGGTTGCTTTATATTTCAGTCTGCTTCAAACTCATTATTATGTGCGACGATATCTCTAGTAGTAAGGTCATGTAGAACGAGGAATTGTAAATAGGAATTCGCGATATGCAAGTAAAATCTCATAGTCTTCTAGTACGACTATAGTTGTTACTATTTTAATGGGGTACATATTAGATACATAATATATACTTGATATTATTGAAATATAATATGAACGTGGGTAAAACACTTTTGATACCGCTGAAAGCTTTGACTAATGAACTTGACTAACGCTACGCTAAATGACATCGCTGAAATATAATTTAAGCAATAGGTTTTCGAAGTGGTCCAGGTGGACCCCCAGGGGTCTGCGAAAGACTCGACAAGGGTCTACGTTGGTGTGACAAAACAATGGGGGTTCACAGTTCCTAAGCGGGGATCCACGAACCTTTATCTGTTTCCGATAGAAAAAAATTAAATGTTGGCTTGCCTTCTCAAAAACTATTTATTCGTGTTTGGAACTCAGCCACAACCCAAATTTCTATAGTTAGATCTAATCACCACAATAGTGTCGAGTTTTAGGAATACTTCCTGTAGTAACAGGGGATGCTAACAGCTAAACTTTGATAGTTGTCTATGAGAAAACAGTTTCGGAACCTCTGACTTAACTGAATGTAATGTACCCGGGTAACACTAAACCAATTCTTTTCGCTTTACGCTAGTGTCAACTAAGCATAAATTACAAAAAATACTAAGTACGTGCCAGACCGTGGCATCTATACCACAAACCCCAATGCGTTCTAAATATACATTCACATGTGTATACGTGATTCGACGAGAGATGAGCAGATGACTTTGAATCGGAAATTTCGCAGTACTCTGTAAATACTTTCGGATATTATATGTTTGGTTTTGACGATGATATATGGTGGTTAAACGTCGATATAAAATGTATAACGATTTTCGTCTATAAGATCGTCTTTCAGAAAATTCATCTGCACTAAAATTGAATTTTGAAAATTCAATTTGAGTTCACATGAACTTTGCAATAAAAATATTTTGAGGGTTCCGTAGTGCTACAAGGAACCCTTATAATTCCACTCTGTCCGTCCGTCCGTCTGTATGCTCGTAAGGTGGTCCCCCCTAGCATTTCCAAACTATTAGATGTAGAGACTTGAAATTTTCCATGTTGATAGAACATGCTAAAAACTCATTAGGAAAATTATTCTGAACGAAATCGGACTGCCATCTGACGTCATCCTCGGAACCCCCACGATTTCTACAACCTTACGAATAATATCACAAAGTGACATTAATCGGTTCCCACTGTTTTACGTGGCTTCCGAAACACGGAGGAGGTCGGATATCAAATATAAACCTGTGCTAGACTGGGTCACCCATCTATCACCCGGTAGCAGCAAGAGCAACTTACCCTAGCGATCGACTCAAATACCGACTACAGATTAGGCCACGACATTCGCGATTCTTTGTTATTATGTATCTATACTAATATATAAAGTTGAAAAGTTTGTTTGTTTGTTTGCTTGAACGCGCTAATCTCTGTAACTGCTGGTCCAATTTAAAAAAAAACTTTTTCACTGTTAGACAGCTTATTTGTCGAGGAAGGTTATAGTCATCACGGTGAAATTGACATATTTTTTACCTAACTTTACGCGGACGAAGTCGGGGGCACTGCTAGTGTATGTATTTGTATACACACTCACTGTATGTTGTTATTAAAATAACAGTTTTGAAATGAATTATTGACTGGCAGATTGGCGTAATTGGGTGTTTTATTTACATGTACATTATATTTGTATATTCTAACAAAAATGTTCGTTGCAAAGCGTCTGTTACCTATATATAACACAGGCATTAAGTGTACGTTCCGATATACACCATACTACTCATACAATTTAGGAACATACGTCCGTGTGTCATATAATAATAGTAATTATTAGTAATTTTTATTTTATTAATAGTCCTATGTATATATGTAATGTATGTATTATGTATGTACGTAAAACATTATTTAAAGTTCTTTGCTTGTCTGCCTATTTATTTATATGCCGCTATCGGTGGCAATTAAAAATATGCTTAATGCGTTTAAATTACGCATAACGTTAACCCAGTTATTGCCTTGATAACCGGTTTTGAAGTTATCGACTTCATTTAAATTAATCATGAATAAATTATCTTTATTTCATTGTGTTAACCTGCAAGTGAAAGCAGATATAAGGAAAGGTCGTAAAAAGCTCCTGAATTGGGAAAGTGTCTGGACCATTTCTCAAAAATGTAGTTTTTTGTGATGGTACAGTTTCCTAGATACAAGGAAACATGATTCCAATCAATAATTTAAAGTTTTTTTTAAAATATTACCTGTAACAAAACGTAAACGGGCGATTTACATCAGATGAGCGAATGCTAATTCTACACCTAATCTATCAAATTCTTTTAGTTTAAATAAACGTATGCTATAAAAACGCAAATTTTTGCAGAAATATTATATTTTTTGGCAATAATAGATACTAAAGAGTAACACTACAACCCTATTTTTCAAAATTTGTCATCATCTTTATTTAAATATATAGGATAAATATAAATATGTATAGGACTATATGACAATCGCAAGTCTGTTCCAAAGGTAGACAACTTAATGCCCGTGTTATCAGCACAAACAGTTACAGCCGCCTGTAATGAAATTTTTTTTTTCGAAATATATAATTTTTTTTAAATATATAACAAGGGCCAAACGAGCAGGCGGTTCACCTAAGTGACTACCGACGCCCATGGACAACTGCAACACCAAAGGGCTCGCAGATGCGTGTTTTAACCAATGACAGATTGTTGTAAAATATAATCGAGTATAAAAGAAGCGCTTGGCATTAAAAGGGGGATTATTGACGATTGAACGAGGTTCCCAAAATAATGTCTGTGAACATAAGAAAATTATAAGAGTTGTATATTGCGAAATATCAATAAAGAAGCTACTTGTGGATAACTTGGTTTGGAGTTTATATCTCTGTTATTTGAGAGTGGTGAGTTTACATATAGTTCATTTATTTGCGAGAAGAATGCATAATCGCGTTCTATTATGAAAAGGCCAGGTCACTGCCTACTGCGCAAACGGACCAGTCATGATGTTTGCGACATTGATGATTGATCAATACTCGCTTTCATTCTATTAATTTCAACAAGGGACACAAATTAAAAAAATGAAAGAGTCACTAACTTATAGTGACAGAATTGAAAACATTTTTAATCCTCGCTAAATTTGAAGCTTTTGCAGACAAGAGTGGGTCAGTGGGACGTCTGTTTGGGAACCTCTGGCTAGGAACCTCTGGATGGGAACCTCTGGATTGTAACGTCTGATCGAGATGCTTAAAAAAGCTATTCCTATCTACACTCGCGTTCAAATAAAACGACTCAAAAAGTATATTGGCATAAAAGATTGATTTTGCGGAAAATGCCTTTGTTTTGTCACGTTTATTTCAAAATCGCTGCAATATGAGAGTAAAATCAGGCTTTGAAATTAAAATGTTTTATCAAAACTGAAATAGTCGTTTTCCCGAAAAAAACTACCTACTATTCCAATTGGGCTTGGCCTTGAGACGATTTAATTGCATATTTAATTAAATTCTTTGTTCCAGATTCCAGCAAGAAATAGATCAGTTGAAGAAACAGTTGGAGGAGAACGTAAATGGTAAATAACTTTTTCTTTACAATTAGGGTTCTGTGTCTAAAGGGAAAATAAAGAAAACCTTACGTCCATTTTTGTTGGCTGTCCGTCCGTCTGTCTGTCAGGACACTTTTTCTCAGGAACGCGTAAAGATATAAAGTTGAAATTAACACCAAATACTGAGGTGTGCGCTCCCCTGAAGTTG
Organism: Charaxes varanes; assembly: GCA_024363005.1. Taxonomy (NCBI): domain Eukaryota; kingdom Metazoa; phylum Arthropoda; class Insecta; order Lepidoptera; family Nymphalidae; genus Charaxes; species Charaxes varanes. The sequence goes on along the minus strand of JANCMC010049048.1, from coordinate 1,200,186 downwards.
TAAAAAAATCAACCCTCTAAGTGTACGCAATCAAAAGATATGACCTTTTATGTCACATTTCTCATACATTTGCAAAGGCGAAGACCTATAGGGTACTTCCCATTGACCTAGAATCCTGAAATTTGGCAAGAAGCCACATCTTGAAGTACGAGGTTAAGGAAAATTCCGAAAACTGTATATTTGTGGAAAAAAAAATGCAATGACTTATTCAAATTAAAAGGAATCCTATGAATATGAAAAGTACCTATAGAACTTAAAATATCCTGGTGAAGTTTAACGTGATGGTACGGAACCCTTAGTGCGCGAGTCTGACACGGGCTCACCTAAACTACCGACGCCCATGGACATCTGCATCGCTAGGGGGCTCGCAGATGCGTTGTCGGCCTTTAAATGAGGGATTCGGGCCACCTGGAACTCTCACAAACCAAACGAAAAGCGACAACAATACCATCACTTGACGTGACAGCATTCGCACCACGTCATGTCATTGGCCTTTTTTAGGATTTTTCCCAAAATGAATAATTATGTGAGAAAGAGGTACTGGTACCCGGACGCGCCGGCCCAATTCGGCTACAAGCATGGCGCTACCTCTAATTGATTATATATATACCTCTAATTGATATACTAGATACTCGCGATAATGCAAAGAAATTTTAATTTTTATGCTTGTAACGAAACTCTTAAAAATAAATGCTGATCCTATCAATTATCACAAACAGTTTCACGCCTCATCAACGAAGTGGCACTTTGTTAGCGAGCGAGACAAGGGTGTGACGACATCTTATTTACTCCTACAGGAAATGTTATCGTCCGTAACGAATAAACCCAGCAATAAATATTATAAGAAATGGTTGTGCGTAATGCTGAAAGACTTTTTCTATTCCTTCTTTACTTACGGGTTTATATAACTAAGCATGGGCGAAAATGAAAAGTATTTTCAATATTAAAAAAAATCAGCTTACAACCGTCTAAATAAATATGTAGGAATATTTTACGCCCACATGTCTTTTCCCAATACCGGAGCCAGACATAGCTCAAAGCGTTTGTACATTTTTGTCCATGAAGGTCCACAAAGTACTACAAAACTTTGTACAGTTACACAAAGTCGACAGTTTTCGGCCACACTACATGATCATTTATTTGTATAAATATATAAATACATACATATAGATAATATACACAGACTAGAGGCTTGAATCGAACTCACAACCCACGGAGCGGAAGGCCGAGTCCCTGCCAAGTGCGCTAACGGGCGGCCAACAACTTAAGGAATTTTTATCTCGCTCCATATCTCTGTTAAGCCAACAGCCTGTTCTGATGCTCTCAAATTAAAACGACCTTCCTTAAATCCAATAAGGTATCTGCAAGTCTTAAATAACAACCTTACTTGTTAGCTTAAAGGTAGAGTGAGATATGTATAAACATTCTTAAGCTTTTTCTTCTTCTTCCTAGCGTTATCCTGGTCTAGAACCAGCAATCCGATTGGATTGCAGAGGATGTGGTTGTGGGGCAGGTTAAGATAACCGCTTGCCATCTGATGTCATCCTCGGAATCATATCACTCACGTCACTTCTTCTCTCGCACGTGCAAACTGTGAAACAATCTTCCTCCCGAGGTATTTCCAGAGCCTTACAATATAGATGCTTTTAAAAGACGAGTGTACAGGCTCTTTAAAGGTAGGCAAGGCATCGGGACCTCTAATGTAGCAGATGCCCATGGGTGATCGGTGACCACTTATCATCAGATTGGCTTTTTGCCTGTTTGCCCCCTTCTACTATAAAAAAAAAAACTCAGTGACACTAACCGTGTACCACAGTTTGACGTGCCTTCTAAACTACGGAAGAGGTTGAATATCAAATATGAAACCAGTGTTATAATGGGTCACCGATCCATCACCCGGTCGCAGCAAGAGCTACTTAACCTAGCGATCGACACGAATGGCTACGAACTCCTCAATGAACAATCAATCATACGCTTTTGTATAAATTAGTGGTAAACCGTAAAAGACATCATGTTACAGTACATTTGGCTGGCCCGTTGGCGCAGTGGGCAGTGACCCTGCCTTCTGCTCCAGGTGTCGTGGGTTCGATTCCCACCTCGAGTCTGGGATCAGCATAAATTTGTTTAAACTTTTATTAAAAGAAAACTATGAGCTAGTAAGGGCGTTTTTATAAAATGTATAAAGCCCCCTAGAGACACAGGTTTAATTCGGTTAAATGTCTCTTTCTTACGGGTAATCCTAAAAACGGTTGGACGGATTTCGACGGGACTTTCACTAGCAGATAGCTGACACTAAAATGTATAACAAATCCTTCTTTACTTTAGAACGATAATAAATAATTAATAAGGGTATGGCCATTTGTATTAAGTAACAAATATTTCAACGTTACCTATAGAGACTTTAGTGTATATATATGTGAGGTTTCGTCATTTACGATGGAAGACATTATTACTATTACTTCAACCCGACATGTATTAGGATGGGAAATTGGGTCGTGAATTCGTGAGAACTCCACACGGCAGTACATGAGAATTATATTATTCCTCAAACAGCTCGCACGAGTTGGCATGTTCAACTGTAATGGATTTTCAAATAACCACAACTGCTGCCGTACTGTACTCCTTTGTGCAACGGCGTTCTGCATTTGTGAAAAAGGGATCCATGGTATAGAAAATGTACATTATTCTTTACTCGTATATGTGAGAGACTACCTAGGTAGGTAGGTAACCTACCTATACTCGAAAATAAACGTTTTATCAAAATAAAAAGTGGTCATGAATGTGTCAAGAAACGCCTATATAGAACTGATATGCGATAAAGATATTTGTTAAATAACTTAAAAGGTTGTTACCTGATTTCGCTCAAAAGGTTTTATTTCATAAGTTTTTAGTAATTCCTGTCAACATGAATAATTTCAAGTATCTACATCTTGAGGGTGAAGAGATGAATGGACGGACAGACAGAGCGGAACCATAAGGTTTCCTTTTAGAACTACGGATGGTTATGTTAACTAGCAATTCCTCTACGAATCCTCTGGTAGAGCATGTATCTGTTAGTCATAATATCTTAATAATCGTAACAAGGACTTAAGAGGTTGAAATTAAGTACAAAACTATATCGAGTAAAAAACTGAAGAGTGTAGTTACAGAGCTGCATTGAATTGAAGTACTGAAGAGTGTAGTTACAGAGCTGCATAGAATTGAAGTACTGAAGAATGTAGTCACAGAGCTGCATTGAATTGAGGTACTGATGAGTGTAGTAAAAAACTGAAAAAATGAAATAACGGGCTAAATTGAGTTAATGTACTGAATACTGTAGTTACAGACTCAATTGAATTAAATAAATTATAAATGCATTTACACAAATATATACAGCTAAAATAACGAAGAGTGTAGTTAGGGAACTAAGAAGAGTTAATGTACTGAACAAAACTACAGTCTATTTACTAACTATATCAAGTTAAAGTACTAGCAAAACAGCATTTCAATTACGAAACAACTAGTACAAAGAGTTAAAAAGTATATCCAGCACGGCGATCCTATATTCTGATATCTTTTTCTAATTTTCTAAAATAATATATTCAATATCCGTCTGCCACGCGTTTCCGATACTTCACATAACTTGAAACCCCATCAAATAAATGGCATCGATACACGCGAGCGACGCGGTGCAGCTCGTGCCGGATATTGCAAAAATATTTGTGTATAACAGGCGGCTGTTACCTATAACACAGGCATTGAGTTGTCTACCTTAGGAACAGACGTCCGCGTGTCATATAGTCCTGTATATATTTATTTATTGCGAGCGAGATTAATAGGAATTAACAAAAAAGGAAACTACGAAATACAAGAATCCGCCATGACAGCTAAAACACCCAGCAACGCTCTGCTGCTGATGACGTTATCATATATTATAAGTGCGTTCCAATAAGCGATCGCAACGTTTTAAAGTGCTCATTCAGATATTCTACATTTGACGACTGCGACTCCGTTTTGGAGGGAATTTTGATCCTTAAATTTATAATGTTTCATCTTTGTTCATATAAACGTTAATTTTGGCAGAAATATTAAAAAAGTTTGCAGTAGTATATAGTAGTAATACTTGAGGAATTAAGCTTATTTTTGAAAATTTGTCGTCATGCCTATTGTGATTTAAATTATAAAATGGATGTATCTACTTGTCTACAGTATAAGGCTCGTTTTAATCTGTTCTAAAAGTCTATCAGTACTGCCAAAATGCTAATCATGACGTAAGATTAATGTTATCAGCCGGTCGCAATTACGGCATTAATACCATACCGTGACAGCTAGCATCATTGACAACAGTAGGATGAATTTCTATTGGTGAATGTTATGACGTCAATGAGAAAGAAGTAGTGGGTATTTAAGAAATGTGTAAGGATGACGGGACAGCCGAATAAAACTCGAATACTTAGTGATAATTATATATATTGAAACGATTATCATTACAATAAATAGCAAGAGATGTTTCCTCGTCGAGTTCGCAACAACGACTGCCTCAATCTACAGAGAATACAAAAAGGAAAGGTCTGCAGGTACAGCTACCTGCGCTCGAACAGGTATAAATTATAACATTTCGTCGAAATTGCAAATAGGTGACTTGTATAACTTGTATATTTTAATTCATAATACATTTTAGTTCTTACTATTTCATTAGCGAAAGTGTTGGAACATTTTTAGATCTCATTCATCTATGTGCGTCTCTCGTAATCAATCTAAGCCAGACACCTCGACACTTATAAGTTATTATACGCCATTATGGGGTGTAGGGCGCGCGTGATCCCCTACTGTCTAGACTCAAACACCCACAGGTTTAATCCTTTTATTTCACGCCACCAATATACCAAAAATTTATACGAATTCATATTCAAAGGCGCTTAATTTTCAAGCTTTAATAACTCTTATCGCCGATATTTACTTTTTCGATTTGATTTACGTGAATATCTTTTTAGTGCTAAAATTTTTTGACCTCTAGACTTTTAATATAAAATGTATTAAGGAGTAATATGACCTTGCGATACTGTTAACATTGTCTTTTGATTTTAATAACAAATATCAGATAGACACCCCAAAAATTTGTAAAGACATTGAGACAATAAACAAAAATTTTATTTCAGAAAATTAGTCACAATAAATTAATTCACAAAGAGAAAAAAAGGTTTAGTCAATCAGATGCAACTTTATATTTTAGTAAACTACCCTCAAAATATTCCCTATTCATCCCTTATATTACTAAAATCCTTTCAATCTAAAGTCGTCACGGTGGTAGATGGCCGCTCCGATTTGAAAGAATTAAATTAGATAAATGTATGAAATATGTTTTGTAAATGTCGTATGAGGGTCGATCAGAATCTAGAACTAGAAGATCCACTGAACATGTTCCCTGTGTATGAAATCCCTATCTTACACATTCGGCGTCTAGCTTTCTATTACGTTTCCAACTGTGACAGCAATAAGATTTCCCTTACAAGAAAAAAAAATGGATGTCGAATAATTTTCTCACAATACAAAATAGGCTTCTTTTACGAGTAGACCGTGAATACTTTACTACACTTCAATAATACATAAGGTAGGTAGGGTTCGTCGACCTATGATTTTACGACTCTAGTGGGGCTTCCCTTGAATTTGAAATAGTGATGAGGGATGTAAAGGGGACATTCTGAGGTAACAAACCAATCTTATACATTTATATTTACGTTGCCTCTACTGTATTCTATTTGGCAAAAAGACCTTTTGTTATTTTTTCTAAGGCTATTTGAGCATATATACACTAAGTTTAGGATAGGTAATCAGCAAGGGCCTAACCACTAGCAGACAGTACAGACCTCCTAACATTTCCACATCAGATAAATTATTTACACCGATTGATGCCGTCAGTACAACTGTATCGCATAACTATTATATTTTACAAGCTGTTCCATCGACTTCGACCGTAAAATTAGATAAAAAGTAGATCAATTGCAGTGTGATGATATATGTATGTATAGCCTATAGCCTTCCTCGATAAATGGGCTATCTAATTTTCTTAAATCGAATCAGTAGCTCCTGAAATTAGCGCGTTCAAGCAAACAAACAAACTCTTCAGCTTTACATATTAGTATAGATAAGTATAGATATCTTAACTCGCCCCATAGAATAAGAATAATAGCAACATCCTCTGTAATATAAGCGGACCCTGATACTAGGCCGGGATAACGCTAGGAAGAAGGATAGATTAGTATAAATAGAGAGTATAGATAAATCAATGATTGGGTGAAATAAAAGATAGATGACTTCTAATAAAGGTCTTCAAATCACGACCACGGCCAATTCCAAACAGTTGCACGTCAGAGAATCTGTTTATATTTTGATAGTATTATAGAACAACAATACAATGAATCGGCTAAACATTACGTCATTTACTACTGTGAAAGCGGAGGTGTGATCATAAAGTGGAGATCACATCGACGGAAATACCTTAGATGTAGTCAAGCGTAATCGCGTAGGGCCAAACGTCACCTCTCGACTTTTCTACGTTATAGAATCTATTTATACTGACTGACGCAACTCACATCATATCGTAAAACTAAGATATATTGTCTAAGTCAGCAAGAAATCACGTCATTTATTACGTAAGGTAAGACCTGTTTCATATAAGGTCTTCAGATCAAATCAGATGTATTGATGGGGAGGAGAGAAAGCGGATACTACTGTCACATTAGGGAGTTACATTAGCAGCTACGGTGCTCCGGGATCGCGTACCCGTAGTGGATCTCAGCAGTTATCGGACAGATAAACGAAGATCCACCCCCTGGGAGATTATTTGATGATATGTCAAATTTATACTAACAGGTACCCAGATGTCCATGGGCGCCGGTAGGCACTTCGGTGCCTGCTGCCTGCTCGTTTGCCCCCCTTGTAACATAAAAAAAAACGCCACTTTGTGCTTATATTATGTGTCGTTTCATATCTAAAACTAGCACAAACGAATCGAATACAATCACACAACTCCAAGAGCTATATCTGATCTTGTTATATCCGATGCACAATCAACAAATCGAGTGTGTAATCGTTGCAATTGAATTAATAGCCACAATACGAACACAAACTGGCGTAATTGTTGTATCAATGATCGATTAGCCCTCTGTAAGATTATCAACACTTATATGGTACTATTCGTTTTGAAATTAATCAAGCACTTTAATAGTCTCAAAGACCTAAGTCAATAATCAGATACACTCAATACACCGCTTTTTATAGGCACCCACTATTTCAATATCATTGCTGCCATAACAACCGCCAAAAGAAATTCATCATACTGTTATGAATGATGGTAGCACTGCAAATACGATATGTCAATATTGCCGCCATTGCGACCGACCAATAACATCCGTCTTACGTCATGATTGTCATGGTGGCAATACTGATGCCGGAGCTAGACATAGCTTCATTTGAATGATCATCTAGTGTAGCCGGGACTTTGTGTAACTTCACAAAGTTTTGTAGAACTTAGTAGACTTCAAGGACAAAAATGTACAAACACTTTGAGCTATGTCTGGCTCCGGTATGATAAACATTAAACACACACTACAATAAACTTTTTACTGAAAATAAGTGAATGATGTATTGACTTATTTTTAATAAAAGGGTCATTGTAATCTGTGTCAAATATTTATTTGTTATTTATTAAAGGATAACCAACAGTAAAAAATAGTAATACAAAAAATCATAAGATACAATTAGAAAAAGAAAATTATTACATATATGTCCCACTAATTGTAGGTCTTGACAACATGCTTAGGAATTATAATTTACATCAGTCACTTAAAAAACTAAATAAATAGATTCAAAACAGCTTGATTTTATAGTAAAAAAATAAAGGTCATTACAATACAATAATAAAGTGAAATTGAATGTCTATACAGTTAAATTAAATTTAGAAATAGACAATGTCATATTTATCACTATTGCCACCATGACAATCATGACGTACTTTTATAATTTCAATTATTGTAAAGCACAGTAGTTATATTGTTTATGTAACTGTACTGGAAATGAAGGCTAAATACACATATCTAATCTAGACATAAGTTATACTTACTGACAGTTCCTTTAGAATGCATTAATTACAAAATGAATAAAATAAATTTAAATATTTTAAAGGTTAAATCGATTAACGTTACAAATGGATGCTAATCAATCCGATGGAAATCAGTCTGAGCGAGTGCCACATGGAGTTTTAATCGCTAAGTGATGGTGAATAATTGAGAAGCTTACGCAGCTTATAGGTTTATAGTACTCGAATATGGGATTTACAATAGAATGTAATAAATATCTATGAATACACAGATTTAATTAACGGTGCCCGATTAATGTCACTTTGTGATATTAATCGTAATTAGAGGTAGCGCCATGCTTGTAGCCGAATTGGGCCGGCGCGATTTATTACTCGAATCTGTTCGTATATGGGTATAATGAATAATTAGCTCGAACCATTCATGTATTTATGTTATATTTGAAATATACAGGAAGCCATTTCATCGTAGTTAATTTTTGAAATAATTCGATAATGGATTTTTATAAAAATGACTTATTCTGTATTAACTAATTTGAAGTATTAAGTCGAACATTTGACATCTATAGTTACTGATGGAATTCGAGATCAAAAACGTAAAAATTGGCGTGGACAACTGAAAACAAAAACCTTATTTGTGTAATTTTGTAAAAGTACTAAAATAAGTTGTTAAATTGTACACATATCTTAAACATGTAGAAAAAAGTATTGCACACTGTTTTCTATACAACAATATCGTAGAATATAAGGCAATAATATAATGTAACTGTTTCACGAAAATTTGTGCAAAACTCTGCATTATCTTATAAATAAATTTTAAAAAAAGTGTATTCGTTTCTGATGCAAGTGAATGGAATTAAGAATTATGAAAATAATTAATGCTATAATCGATTTTGGATTCATAGTCGATTTTACTCGAACTTTCCTAGTACCGCATGTATTATCATTGTTACGTTATAATAATTCGATTTCTAATATTTTACTTTTATTATAAGTATAAATCTTTTACATACATTTAGAATAAATATTAAAATTTTATAACTTTCATAAAAAGGTTGATTATAACTGAATCGTAACTTTGACATCAAAGTTTGTTTGTCTATGGTTTGATTTCAAATTCCATCGGGAGCTATAGGTACTCGCATTTTCATAAACGTCTTTTTTATTGAATCCATTTTGTATACCTCCCCATATGAAAGGGTAATTCTAGGAAGTTTTATGGGTATTAGTGCGACATCTGATTGCAGTGGTTCGCCTTTACCATTTCATGGTTGACACTTAAAAAAGGGCCCCACGGCTTCCTGTATAATCATATCGCATCATTCCCTATTCTTGTAGTATGATAGCGATATATGTAAATGCCCCATAGGTGTAATGTAGTTTAATTTTAAGAAAATTTGGTGCTAAACGAATCTTCAGACTGAGGACGGTATGTAGCTCCAAGGATTTTGTTTTGACTACTCACTGCTTGATTTATTGTTGAATTTGACTTGTAGCCATCGGTAAATGTATTTTGTTACATTGTACTTACCAAAACATCTTCCATTCGTCATATAAAATGCAATACTGGCCAAAAATGTTTAATACTATGACACATTGTTTTTGGAGTGAACTCCTAATTTCATATTTAACCCCAGGGTCTTCTTTTTCATGAGCTGTTTTTTTCCTACTCAGTCGCAATGGGCGACCATATGCGACTGGATTGTCCATCTGATCCAACTGGCCCAGCTTCAACCATTAATCGAGCATTCGCTGAGGCTTCTATATCTGAAAGCTAAAACCCTGTGTGTGAACATTTATGGGGAGTAAAATCAAATATTTTCCCGAAAATCCTAGTAAACACTATAGGATTATTTGTCTTTCTTTTTGTGAAATCGGCGCGGGTCGCTATTGAAAATGTTTATCATAGTATAAAACATTGGCTACTGTCATAGGAAACTCTTTACTTGCCGTTTTTGAAAGTTTCCCCAAGGATCTATTCCTGGTACCATTAGTCAATCGTCACATTTTCATCGTGCCTTTGGATTATAGAGGCAAGGAGGTATTCTTTTATTAGACTTCTTAGCTCAGTGTTGGAAACTGAGGTCTGTAATGGTTCCGACACAGTCTATTTGAAATTGAATTCAATTAAATTCTTGATTTGTGGCTATTTAAAATTTACCATATTGTTATGCTGGAGTCAGACATAACTCAAAGTGTTTGTACATTTTTGTCCTTGAAGACTACAAAGTTCTAAAAAACTGCGCAGCCACACGAAGTCCCCAACCACACTACATGATCATTTCAAAGATTTATCTCTGGCTCTAACTAAAAATAACAATAGAGACATAATGAAACAAAAAAAAAACTTCTAGGTTTAATTTTAAATACATTTATGAGACTCTTGTCCTTGCCTCTACAATCTTTAGTTAAAAACTTTCGCGAAAACATATTTAAAAAACATGCAATACAGTACTTAATAATACATTTATTCTTGTATCTTCAATTATAGGAGTACAAAATTACGCAACCAATTTCTTATTAAAACGAAGCGAACGCAATAGACAAATTATTATAATAGGCAAAAATTTACTTTAAAAAAAAAATTGTCACAAAACTGCAAATAAACTTGTCGAATACGGAATTGATAGATGATTATGTAACTTTTTATAGTTAACGTCGGAACGTTCGAGATATTCAGAGATATGTATTTGATTTAGAAAATTTACGGTTTTCGCAATCTGACAGTTTGTGTATAGGCTTCTTACAGTCAGAAAAATATTAACAATTCAATAGTTTAAGTAATGTACAGTTAAGCAAAATATTCTATATAAAAGGCTCTGTTAGTCAATATATGAAGAAACTCGAAATACAAACCAGTTTTGGCGTAAACCAGCGGTCGGCAACGAGTGACCCGCGACCTCAAGTGACAATGTTATTCTTATGAATTAATAATAATTACATTACTCGAGCTCAGTTTTGTCTTGATGTAATAAGATTTAGCATTTTTTATGTCGCTTACTACGTAAAGAGATAATTAGACATCTATTTCCAGATAATTATTTTAAAAGTGGCGCGAAAACACCTAATTTTTGAACTATGTGACCCTTGCCTGCTAAAACGTTGCCGACCTTTGTATTAACTATCAAGTCTCATTAAAGGTATTGAATTTCTCGAGCTCTGTTGCCAATTTTGGGACTAACACCTCGCAATAGTATTGATTTGTACTTTTTATATCAGACCTGATCGATGATAGAAGTATGTGGAACTTTTTAACTAAGGCTTGAGATCTGATAGTTGTGAAAAAGACAAATCGTTATAAGACGTTGTTACTTATAAAAGTTAATAAATTGATCTTTGAAACTTGGTGTGTTATTATATTAAAATCCTTTTCCGTTATATTCCTTATTTCTATAGATCGCCTGATGATCGAAATTCGCCAACAAATCTTTAGATTTACGTACTTTATGCTTATTTAAAGCTATAAAAATAAATTCTTTGAACAACGACTTAGTTATATTTGACAATTAGTATACATACGGTCGTCATGCTTTGGCAATCATATAGTAAAATGTATACATGTGTATAAATCGTTTGGCACACCAAGTGCATGAGGTTTTATCTAAATTATTTAATGTATTAATAATGCATATTTCATAAAATATTACCATTAGCACACTATCCTTTATATAAAGTATATTTGTGCCAAATTTCATACTCCTATCTCCGTGCGAATTGCGTAGAATGGTATCAAAACGCTACATGTATTGATATTGATTATAGGACAAGAGGAAGCAAAAAGTATTAATATAAGTAATTTTCTATGGTTTTTCATTTATAAATAAAACGCATGATATTTTCGTCATTTGTTTATTGGTGTAAAACAAATATGGTCTTGTGGTCTCATTCGGAGCCGCTGTGCTTGGACGAAGCACTCGAAGCGGATCCGCTACGGGATCCCTGTCGGTATAAAACAAAATTAGTTTACTTGTTATTTAATTATATAATGTTTCGATAGTTTAAAGACTACAGGGAGGATGGCGGAGTGAAGTCAAAGAGTTTTGTTCGTATCCTACCAACTATGAATCGCCAGATATATACATAAGATAAAATTGATGTTAATGTGATCATAAAACAGCCAAATTAAATAAAGTTACTAACACGTAGGACGCCACGGGGGTCGCATGTGGTCCTGCCGTCCCATTCAAGCCATCCCATCAAATTTTGACAACTGTGCTTGTTGTATTATGGTAAATGATAGATTATAGAATAATTTTCAATAAAACAATTATACGACTCATTTTGCGTTAAAGTCTTGAAATAAATATAACGACACACTGCTGTCCTTGTCAGCCTGGCAGAATGATTTTTTTTTGTAGCCGCTGAAGTCAAGTTTTGGCGTATTCCGCTGCCCACCCAATCATATTGATTTTGACTTTTGTCCCACACATTTTTTATAAATATTCTTTAAAAAAAGTGTTAAATTTAGATATTGCGTGTCTCAATCACTCACCTGTCTAGAGCCACTAGCGGAGCGACTCCTGGAGCGGTCGGAGCCGCTGCCGGAGCCCGAGTTCCGCCTCGAGCTTGCCCGGGACGAGGCCTTGGAGCCCGAGCCCTTAGAGGAGGCTCGCGACGAAGCGCGGGACGAGCGGCGGCTGGCGCGGGACGACGCGCGCGAACTAGCTTTGGAGGATGCCTTAGAGCCCTGGAATATAAAAAAAATATTGTCAATTTCTCTTCTCTCTCTTTCCCCAAATATATTTTGGGTCAATGTCTTTTTATATTTCAACTAGAGGACCCGGCAGACGTTAGCCTTACATACCTTTATTCTTTACTTTGGAAATTTCTATAAATAAAGATATTTATATACAAGAAGATAAATAATTACATGAAAATGAAACAGATACCTTATTGCTAGCTTTTGAGCTAGCCCGGGAACCGCGGCCGCTAGCGGAGCTCGCCCGGGAGCCCTTGCTCTTGGAGCTGGCGCGGGAGGAGCGGGAACCGGACCGGGAGCGAGCCGAACCCGAACGGGAACGCGCGGAACCTGACCTGCAATTGACATTAATACGCTAATATTAAGGCTATACAATATACATTAAATAGATATTTTTTTAGGAATATTTTTTAGGTCATCATCATCATTAGGCATCATATGGTATCTTGTTTGGACTATCATATTTTTTAGGTCCAGGGTTCTCAGAAACGCCACCGCTGTGGGTGTAAAGGATTGCAGCTCGTTTATACTTACTTTTAAATATATTTAATATCAGTTTCCCTCCTATTAAACTTAAATTAAAAGCTTGTGTCAAAGATGGGTGTGACACTACCCCAACGGCGTCAGGGATTAAGTCGGGTACCCTGTGGATCTCAGTCCATTCTTCTACTGTTGGGCTATTAAAGGTCCTATTTATTTCTGCACTGATAACTGAATTAATTTCTGCACTTTCTGCATATATCACTTCCAGTATTGGAGTAATGGAGCAACTTTGAAACCCATATTCCTAATATAGTAAACTAGTCAAGTACCCTGAGGAAAGTTTATCCGTTTATTCACTGCTGTATAAAAAAAGGATCTCACAGAAATGTGATAAGCTGTTCCAAAGATTACTTCAGATAAACACGAAAGAGACAAAATTTTCAAAGAGATTAAATACTGGAATGGATCTATAAATGAATACAAAAACTTTAAGTATTATTTTAGAAAAATTGCGCGGACAGAGAAGTATGAAATTTAGCACAATTACAGTTTATAAACTTATATATGCGTGTGCGAGTGCAAATTTTGAAAATTAAATATGCTTAATAAACATATTCAATTATAAAAAATAAGATTACATTCACACCAATGCCAAATGATTTACACACACAAGTATACATTTTAATACAAATTGACAAAGCATAATCATGACGACCGTATGTATATTGATTGTCAAATATACCTAAAAATGTAGTTGTAAGGAGAATAAAACTTTTGTTTAGTTGTAAATAAGCATATGGTACTCAAATGTAATGATTTGTGAACGAATTTCCAATAGCTGGAACGAATCTCCAGTATAAAAAATGCGCTTAACGAACAGGTCAGCGTTAAAAAGGAAAGAATGTACCAGTAAAGGTTGCATGCTTCAAAAGAACTGCTTACCGGGCAGAGCCAGATTGGGCGGATCCAGATCTCGACCTGGACTTCCTGGTCAGATCAAGTCGGACAAATAGAACAAGGAAAGTTTCTAGAGGAGCGAAATGTGATGTGTTATATCGCATGCGTTTATACAATGACTCAAGTGGTACATAAGAAAATTTATTAATTATATACCGAATTATTACAAATAATGTATAATATTACAAGATTAAATTATAGAGTTCAAATTATATTACTTGCTATAAAAATATTAATTATTATCTAATTAATATGAATTTGTAAATGCTGCTTTGTTTTGATAGATTTATTCGATAAGTCGCTAGTAGAATTTATTTTTCTTATGTTAGAAACATCTAGAGCATAGATTCCCAAACCTTTTTTTTCATAGAACACTTTCAATATTTAGCTAGTTTCGATGGCCCCCCTGCTATCCGCTGGAGGTCAACCATTTCTACTGTATTCACAAAACTTAACAAAACTGTGAAGATTATTCTAAATATAGGAATTTGCGTTTCGGCTGAGTTTCAAGCACTAATTAATTAATGGTTTCCGAAAAAAGAATTACTTCATTGATTGCGCTCTGAGTGTAAGTTAAAAAAGTAAAATTTGCTTATTAAAAAAATATTCCGTTGAACCTTCCTTTTTTGACATGTACTGACAGCACAAGAAATCAATCAATTGTTTCATTTACAAAATTCCCCATTCGGAGTGATAAAAATAAAATGAAAAATTGTATATTTTCTTGTATTGTTGTCTCGTCACTTTGTACAGAATATGAAATATGCAAGTTTTTACAAATCACGGTCGCTCCTCAAAATATTATCTACCTACATTGGTAAGTGAAGTCAAGCCAACATTTTAGTTCTTCACTATCAAAGCAGATAAATCTTCGTTGACCCCGTTTAGGAATTGTGAACCCCCATTTTTTGTCACGTTATAATACATCCCCATTCAGTCTGCCGTGGACCCCTGGGGATCCACCTGGACCACTTTGGGAACCAATGCTCTAGAGATTAACGACCTGAAGTTGAGTAAATTTGTTGTTTTTATTGTATGAAACTAAATTTATTGCAGCTTTATGTCAGATTAATGTTAAAATTAGTATGTAATCATGATTTTTGTAAGTATTAAAATAAATTAAACATTGATATAACAGGTAAAGAATAATAAATTGAACCACGAAGCAATATTAAAGCAAGTTGATATGATGATGCCACCTGAATTGAAAGGACCGGTGAGGGCGGCTGTGGAGAACTGCAGGGATATTAGTAAGCTATTTCATTTAGATCTACCAGCACATATGTTTAATAATAATTTTCAACTGTATAATTAAAAAAAAAAAGAGATCGTAACTTAATTATTTGCAGGTATTTAAATCGATCGCTATGTTAAGTAGCTCTTGCTGCGGCCGGGTAAAAGATGGGTGACCTATGCTAACTCTGGTTTTCAAATATTCGAAAACCTTCGTGTTTCGGAAATCATGTTTACCAGTTGGTACCGATTCATGTATAATAGTGTTTATTTTTTCAAACAGTATATTTTAATATTTTATATTATTGATAGCATTGACAAACACACTATCCAAAATATTCTTCTCTGTCCTGCAAACAAAAATGACGCAATTTATGACTGCTAGGGTTGCAGCATTACACCGATTTTCCCTCGTATTCATTCGCGGATTAAAGCAAAGTAGTTTAGTTTCTCATGCAGACAATACAGTTCAAATGCCATTAAAAAATATTTCTACCGTTGAACTATGAGCGAAGACTTACATTATTCTTCTACTTTCCCTCTCTTCTCTTAACGCTCTGCATATTGCCTACAATATTTCGTTTTCTTATTTTAAAAGTTTTGTATTTATAAAGGAAATTTTCTGGTGGATCGCCAACAATTGTTTACGGTACTTTATGATTAAGTGTCAAAACTCGGCGCGTTGAGGCGGGAAAATATGAAAATCGTACTCTACGAGCGCGTAAACTAGCGTTTTTTGCGGAAAGTTTAAGGGGAAAATATATCGGAGTTTTGCCCCAAACGAGTTTCCGTGAGGGCAACTTTAAATGAAAGTCATTAGGTAAAGATGGGTTTTGGTAAAGGAGATCTTTTTTGCGAGCTACAAGGAGATTCAATATTGTATTGAAATGATATTAAAAAGGAATGTTTTATCGGGAAATATGTAGGTTTCCTCAAAGGAAAGTCTATCTTAAATATTCCTCCAATATGTTTGTATTTTATTATGAGTTAGCTATATATATATAAGAGCGAAAGCCAATCTATATATAAGCGTAATATCGAAAACTGTAGGACATACAAAGGTGAAATTTGGTAGGGAGCTATCTCCTTACTCATAACATATATACATACATATATATGGGCAGTGATCCTGCCTCCGCGCCGGGGGTCGTGGGTTCGATTTCCGCCTCAAGTCTGGATGTATTATCTATTAGTATATATTTATATATCTCTACAAAAAAATGTATTTGAGTATAACAAACGTCTGTTACCTATAACACAGGCATTAAATTGTCTACCTTAGGAACAGAAGTCCGTGCGTCATATAGTCTGATATACATTTATTTTTATTTTTTTATAATTAGTAGATATCCGCTAAGAACGAATTTTTGGATAGGAAAAAATATTTCGACGTCCTTGATTTTGTCCTGTCGAAATCTCTTTTTCTCTCTCTCTCTCCATTTATCTCTCTCAATCTTTCTTTATCTATCTCTCTCTGTCTCATTCAGGACTCACGCAAGTTAATTTTTCTACTAACGAAGTCGCGGAAAACAGCTAGGCTTTTATAAACTAGAATTTTTTTAGGCATGTTTTAATTTAATGTTACCTTTTCCTCTAATTGTAAAACATGTGACAGGGTACGACAATAGATAAGTGGGTCTTCCTACTTTTACGCTATAAAGGTTTCAAAACTTATAAAATATATTTAAAATATTCAAGCAATAAAAGTATCGCGACAACGACGTCTAGAAATCCCATTGTACAGAACTATTCAGATAAAATACAACGAATATTCGCCCAACAATAAAGCTGCGGTATTAAAAGTGAGTTATCAATACAATATCTTTGATAAAGGCGTTTTGAATGCGGGTTGACAATACAATTTTGTTCGGGGCCCGTTGTCGACCCTTTTGCTTTTTATCGAAACGCCCCACCTTCTGAGGTGGGTCTAATATTATTGTTAACACTCTAGTTCATTTTTAGGGTTCTAATCTATGGTATTTAAAGCGATAAATAAAGAAATTGATTTATTCATTGACAATTAAAAGAGTCGCTTAAACAGCTGAGGTCCAATTCAACACAACTTTAATAGAAGTAGCGCCACACGTTTTCATTTACTGTAATGAAAGTTATTCCAAGTAGACATTTTAGCTTCGCAGGCGGATTTAAACGCCCTGACCTTACAAAATATACAAAGCTCCGGACGAAATCACAGTCGTAAAATGAAAATGCCTCCAGAAAAAGCATTGGATCCAAACATATAAATTTCATCATCACTTCATCCACAGCTCTTTCTTCCCCACTGCTGGGCAAAGGCCTCTTCCCGCTTGTACTGGTACCCGGACGCGCAGACCCAATTCGGCTGCCTACCAAAGAATTGCAAAGGCTACCTCTAATTAAATTATGATATTACAGAGATATCTGCACAAAAGGGATTATAACTGAATAAAAGTGCCTCCAGGCCTATTCGAATCTAACATGTACCGGTGACTCTACCGTTGACCTCCGGACTGAAAGCATGGTGGTATCTCTAATTAAATAGATTGATAGGGGTAAATAAGGACTAGGAGGATATAAGCGATGCGGATACTACTGTCACGGACGACGCTGCTAGTGTAGTTCGGGTGGGTCGCGTACCCACGGTGGATCTAACAATATATCGGTTTAAACATTAAAGATAGATATATGCTGTCGCGGTCTTTTTTTGTACAACTATTTAAGATAAATATTTCCTTCATAACTATATACTTGTAACTCTAACGGTTATTGCATCACACACCAGAATAGCTCACAGCTGGCAGAATTATCTACTATTTACTTCACATTTATCGTTATATTTTAAACAATTCACACAATATCTTTATAATTTATAGCCTATATGTTATTCTGATGTATAAACTATATGATTGTAAACTTTTATTAAAATCCATTGTGTAGTTTTTTCGTGTAATAGCCTCAAACATACATCCATACATCTAAGTGTACAAACTTTCGCGTTTATATGATTTATTAGCAGGTTTGCAATGTTGAATGCTTGGTTCTAATAATAAAGAGGTAAAAAACGCAATGGACGTGACGCAATGCGATATAGCCATCTAAATGGGATATTTCGTCCAATGTTTATGTGGCCGCGGTCAAGATAAGGCGCAATGAATTGAGTCTGAATTGTCGGCCTGTTTATTGTGTCCGTCGGCAGACATAAGCCCGCCATTCGACAAACATTTACGACTACACTTTTATATCTTATCAAACCGTTTGTAATAGAACTTATTACTACTATAGTACTAGCAAAAAGAAGAAGAACAAACAGTAAAAATAAAACGTTCACTTGCTTGAAAGTATTACAAAAATATTAGGCATACTTCGAAGCATCCTTAGTATTTTTATAATCTTTACTTTATAAGAAACCAAAATTGTTGACTGTCTTCGTCTGCATGGCCATCAGAATCAAATAGTATCTTCTTCTTCTTCTTCCTAGCTTTATCCCGGTTAAGTACCAGGGTCCGCTTAGATTGCAGAGGATTTGGCCGTGGGGCGAGTTAAGATGACCGATTGCCATCTGACGTCATCCATGTCCCTATTTCATGTTATTGGGAACAACGAAACTGTTGTCAAGGAAAAAATTGTAGCGTATCTTATGAAGTAAGAGAAGGAAAGAAGACATTATTTCATTCATTTTTTTTTAAACATAAGGAATCCTTTTTAGGCATGTCTTGCCTGTGAAAGCTTGCAATCTTTCTTTATCCATATTTTTTTCCAGCCTTTATTGTATTTAGTAGTTAGCTTTTATATATTAACTATTGGCTGTAAGTTTTCCTTCAAATAAAAAAAAAACTCTAATATCCCTTAAAAATCATCACCACTTCAGCCTGAGTGCGTCCACAGCTGAACGTAGGCCTCAGTCAACTTCCACGAATGGCAGTAAAAGTTGAATTTACCCTCAAATTAAGGTTAAATTAAAAGATTGTATTAAGAGTGGGTGGGATGAATAAAGCCCAGCCAGCTACACCAGGATGTTTTTTTTTTATGTTACAAGGGGCAAACGAGCAGGCAACAGATAGGCTAAATGCCTTCTGAGGCAAGCAGATATGTTGCCCGCCTTTAATGATGAGTCTAGATTTGCCGCCATTTCACGCGGATCTTATGTAAGAAAGAAGCACCGGTACTCGGACGCGCCGGCCCAATTCGGCTACAAGCACGGCGCTACCTCTAATTAAATTTAATTTTATTTCAGTTCATCCCTTCTGCTGTTGAGCTATTGACCTTGTATCCCAAATAAACACTCACACTCGCTATCCTGCCTGATCATCCTCTGCTCCTCTTCTTGTAAGTACATCTCAATATTTCTAAGAACGTCAGCCTTCATCTCGACGGGGGCCAGCTCGGAGGTCAACAGCTGGTGGTAGAACTCCTTAAGTTTGGGCCGCAACATGAACTCGTAGTGCCGCACGCACACCGAGCCTAGAGCCTTGAGCGTGTGCGACACAAAGTCCTCGTCCTCAAGACCCACAAAGAACATTAGCGTTGAGTACACTTGCTCTTTTATATCGCTCTGAAATCATATAAAATGCGTTAATACTTTTTTTACAAACACTATAGACAGATAGACAGATAGATAAAACTTTATTTCACAAAAAAAGGACATCTTAAGACTATACATGATTTACTTAATATATAAAAGCGGCCTTATTGGTAGAAGCAATCTCTGAAAGACGACCTTATGGAATAGGAATAGACGAGAACGAGAATGGAATAGTGCAAAAATTAAAAAAATAAAAATAATACTTAGACTGTACATACTACTTAATATATACGCAAAAGTAGTAACTCTCTTGAGAGATTTATTTTAAACAGTAAAAATGTTCTTTAATGGTAACTGAAATGTGTTCGCTATCTTACGATTACTTAATTAGAATTTTGACGAAAAAAGGTTGTATATCGTGAATTTACTATGTTCTCTTCTTATTTTCTTGTATTTCAAGTAGATGGTCAATTGTGAATGTAAAAAACTAAAAAATATTCCAAATCTTTAACTTAAAGAAACAGGACATAAAATATCTCCAATGGAACCCACACTAAGTACTCCCCCTGCAATAATAAAAAAAAACGGTACCTCAATACTACTTTTGAGTAAATCAATGTTGTTTTTTACATTGCCAAATATTAGGTATACGCATTTGAGCGATGACTGATATGATAAAAAAATACATGGAAACCTTGATCGCAATTGTTATAAGTACTGGTATAATGCGTTCAGTCTAAAAATGCACGCTCCTCCACTAAATTTGCAATGTTTCCTTGTGTGTGTACAGCGATTTTATTGAAAACTCAAACTCAACCACTCATTGAAGGTGCACTAAATATATATAAAGGGCTATATGACACACGAACGTCTGTTTCTAAGGTTGACAACTTAATACCTGTGTTATAGATAACAGCCGCCTGTTATTCACAAATATATATATTTTTTAGAAATATATAAATACATACATATGAATAATACACCCAGACTCGAGGTGGGAATCGAACCCACGATCCCCGGAGCAGATAGCAGGGTCACTGCCCACTGCACCAACGGGCCAGCCCGATTAACTAAATTGCAAGTAGTGATGAATACTTTGCATTTTTAGTCTGAACGCACTCTACGAGACGTTGTCAGCAGAAGATGACTTAACGATTTAGGTAATAATAAAAAACGCATTAAAATGTTAGCCGCAAGTTAATTGTACCGGCACCGATCGTAAATCAAACAACAAAAAATGCGTCAAAGTCGAGCGCGCCATAAATCTCGCGCCAGCGGGAACGCGAGTCGGTCGGGGGGCGGCACCAGCGCGCCACACTCGCGCCACACTCACGCCAATGGCGCGGCCGCACGCCACTGGCGCGCCTCTGCGGGAACCCCTCACCGACGACCATTGTTTTTTTTCGTTACAAAAATAGAACTACTGAGGAGCTCGATGTTGCTGGGATTCGAAAATGGTTTTTTTTCAAATTTCGATCGTCATTTTGCATAAAATAAATTTTTAAGACTTTTTTTTTAAAGAGGCCAGCCACTTTAGACGTTCGAGTTTGCATTAAATCGTATACAGCTAAAACATGGTAGGATTGTTGATAATACCATGATAAACGAAATCTAAAAATTCCTCGTCGATTCGAGACATGGAACAAAGTTATTTGAGGTTAAAAGTCGCAAAAATTGGTTCATTGTAATTTTCTGCTAAACGGTAAATTTCATCACAAAATCTTCCAGGTAAGAATTATAGACCACATAATTATCTATAAAAAATGTATTATACTTTTTTTCCTAACAGGCACCGTTTCTGAGGTATAACGATTCAAAGGTTGTAATCGTCATATGAGTGTTTTTGTGCCTTCACAATAACATTATTATATTGAGTTTAGGTACTACCTAGTAGGTATTTCAAGCGACTACTTAACTTTTTTTATCGTTATATCTCAGAAACGGTTACTCTTCGGAATTTGTTTTTTTCAACTATTCTTCCTTGACTTTACTATAAAATTTACCGTTTGGCTGATAATTGCGAAAAACCAGTTTTTGTGACATTTAACCTCAAATAATAATCTTTTCCCGGTCTGGAATGGATGTAGATTTTTTTAATAAGGTGTTATCAACAAATGTAAGCTTAGCCCCATTTTTTACCTTACTTTGACTGGGCCAAAGGAAAGAAATAATTGAGACCATTGATTGGTTTTATTTTTATTACTACGTTTATATATCTCATGTGAGAAAGAGGTACAGGTACCCGAACGTGCCGGCCCAATTCAACTACAAGCGTGGCACTACCTCTAATTATAGAGAAGTAGAGGAAAGAGATGGAGAAAAAGGATATAAAGGTAGATGAGGAGGAGAGAAAGGTTGCGGATACTACTACAGCCACGGACGGTATAGGGGGTGTGATAATAGCAGCTAGGGCACTCCGGGTTTGTGTACCCTAAGTGGATCGGACCAGTTATCGGACAGATAAAGGAAGATCCACCTCCTGGGAGTTGGCGCAGTGAACAGTGACCCTGCCTTCTGCTCTTGGGGTCGTGGAAATTATTCCCGCGTCGAGTCTGGGTGTATTATCTATATGTATGTATTTATATATTTCTGCAAAAAATATATTTATGTTTAGCAGCCGTCTGTTACTTATAAGACAGGCATTAAGTTGCCTACCTTAGGAACAGTCGTCCGTGTATCATATACTCCTGTATATATTTATTATTTAACTCTGAACAGTCTAATATGGGAAGCAGTTCCATTTCAATAGTATACTACATTGGGAGCAGTCAATCCTTTTTATGGATAATGCCTTCTATAGACCCTAATAGCGTCGTCCACTAACTCACGTATTCCCTATTGTATGTAAAGGTTAAAAGGTATGAAAACCGCTGACTCGTCGTAAAAAGCCGCGTTTTGTCGAATCACGTCACGAATTGAGCAGTAAAAAGCCCAGCTGAACGTACCGACATGCCAAAAACCACTCAATTGTCGTTTAAAACGCCTCACAAATGACCTACTTTCTTTACTTGCTGAGTAGTCAGTCGAAAAATTACCCGTGATTTACTTGCTCTACCTACGCCTAGAGTCACGTACGTAATGGTTTTGTGAGATCTCAGGATTTCTCCGCACGAAACAGGAATTCTTTTCGTTTCTAGGTTTTGTAGTTGTACCACGAACCTATTCTAGCGCCTTTTGCAGCATTGCACAGTTTAAATGTGTTTTTAACAAAAATAACTTTTTCCTCAACTTATAAGTAACTAAATGATTAAGTTATTCAGGGAAATAATTAATAATTAATCTAGTTTGTTTAGTTCTTTATCTGTTGTTAAGGTGTAATGTATTTTTCTTCCAACTACGCAGTAATTTTAACATTATTTCTTAGAGAACCGATCAGAAAGGACGCCTTTTCTGCTTAGAACAATACAGTGCAGTAATGTTGAAGGAAATTTCATTACTGCACTGGTTTTTATTTTCGTATAAACCTACCACAGATATTTAATGTCTCCCATTAAGTTTCATATAAAATGTATGCATTGGATCAAAAATATACTGGGTGAAAATAAAAATCGACCGAATATATTCGAAAAAATAAGAAATGACGCACATTTTATACCGTTGTACAACTTTGCTACATATTTAGTAAGAAAAGTTTAAAAAATGGAAATAGAGAGCGATTTAGTTGAAAGAAAAGTAGATTACGCTTGCTTAAGTCAGTAATTAATGCACTCGTGTTAATTTAGCACTCTCGCATTCGCTGGGGCACCAACATAACACTCGTGCATTAATGAGTCACTTTCCGCTCTGCGCAATAATATACTATGCGGGGGGGACTCGTCGAACGCGGGGGGGCAGAGGGCCCCCCCCGAGCCGACCCCCCTTTGCTAGAGGGGAATTGCATACTTACGTCATTATAAGACTTTATCCATTGTTTTATTTCTCTGTCAATTTGTTTAGAATGATATTCGTCCTCACTATAACTCTTGACGCATGGCAATATTCGCATTTTTCTGAAAAAAAAAGTAAAAAAAAAAACGCTCAATAGGAAGAAATATCTTATCATATAGGCTAGTACTACTCGGCTTTTGACTTTTTGTTGAAAGCACATTTTGTTTCAATGTACCTACCTATTATGTAATACCTACGTATTAAATTTTCCTAACGATTTTTTTATTCTATGATCTTATAAATGATAATAAACGACTTATCATTCATAAAATTATAAAATAAAAAAAAACTTATGCCGGAGGCATACATAGTTTCATTTGAATGATCATTTCGATGATCCATGTAGTGTGGCCGGGGACTTTCTGTAGCTGCGCAAAGTTTTGTAGAAGGACAAAGATGTAGAAACACTTTGAGATATGTCTGGCTCCGGCATTACAATAAAGAAAATCACAACTAGACAATTATTATCACAACACAATCATCGAGGTTAAGATTAGTCTATGCTAATTTTAAAAAAGGTATTTTTGTTTGTTCGCATTGAATAAACTCTGAAAATACTGGACCGATTTGAAAAAAATCCTTCACCATTAGAATCCTACATTATCTCTGATGAACAAGGGTGATACAATATTTAAAATAAGTTAGGGATCCGTATGAAAACTTCGATAATTTTAATACTCGTGCGAAGTTGGGGCGGGCGGCTAGTAAAATATAAGTAAATAGCTTCTTTACTACTAACACTGTCAGATTATCTATCTGGTTAGCGACTGAAGATTGCTTTAGTAACAAAAATTTACCTGAACGTCTAATCTATAGTAATATATAAAGCTGAAGAGTTCGTTTGTTTGCTTGAACGCGCTAATTCCAGTAACTACTTGTCCGATTTGAAAATTTCTTTTAGTGTTAGATAGCCTTTTTATCAAGGAAGGTCATCACCATGCTCAATGTTTTCACCTAAATTTCGCGGATGAAGTCGCGGGCACAACTAGTGATATATAAAAGCGAATTATCAGTAGTCTCGAAAACCGCGAAACGTAGTGGGAAACAACTAGTCAATTTATAACACTCACTTGCACTTTGTTTAATGTCAGTTATAAATAAATAAAGATAGCGTATTTTCAAACAGCAGTCCGCCTTTAAATATAGAATTGATAATTAAATGTTTCGTGGAATAACGACAGTATCTTTTTACATCTCCGATTAGCAAAATTCCTATTGTTTTATAATAATCTATAATTATCAAGTTTAGGCCGGAGTTCCCCAACTCATTCTAATAGACCGCATTCAACATACAGCGGCACGAATTTATAAATCTACCTCTCCAATTTGACAGACCACAACTTATTGCGGCGAGAACATTATTCTTAGCGTTATCCTAATATAAGTGTATATAAGATAAAAATTGCTTTACCAATAAAAAGTCTAGTATAGAACTTAAATTTTATCATCATTTGATTATAAAAATTTCATTTTTTTTTTCAATGACGTTGTACTATTTGACAATTAATACCGTCGTCATGACTAAACTGTACGCTGTCGAGGCCAATAGGGTCAACAGCAGAAACCACACACAAAAAAAAAAACATCGAATAATACTTGTTTTTGGATATTTTAAGTTTTATTTCTTAAAAATAGTATTGGCGTTTTGACTACCACAATGAGCAATGGAAAAAGCACCATTAGTCCATTGGCAGTGAATCAGCTTTCCGTTCTGTAGTTGCGGGTTCTATCCCCGTCTCGAATCTGGGTGTACTGTGCGTATACATGTACTGCGGATTTATACATGTATCTAAAATTACATACATGTGTATGTATGTACAACAGGCGCGCGTTACCAATAACACAGGAATCACAAGCGTCTATAGGCTCCAGTGGACGCTTACCCTAGAATAGATACATAATATAGCAATAAATTTTGAAAACCACATCTTTATATATAAAATCAATCGTAGTTCCTTAGTCTCGTTAAAACGGTTGAAGCTTTTTGAATTCTGTGTTTTGTTTTATTCCCCTTATTTCCGGGAAGGTGTAAAAGATAAGAAAGAAAGGAATAAATATTGCTAAAAGCTGATCGATACCCTACCTCAGAATATTTCAAATTAGGAATGTTACGGAAGCGGTTATATCGGAACCGGAACTAGAATCGGAATCGGAACCCAAAATTAACATTATACACAGTAATTAGGAGTATATTCTTATTGTCAATAAAATACAGGATTTTTTCCAATTAAAATTTATCGATACCGAATGTGTAGAATTACTCGGAACTTCCGAACTCTTGGAATCCGATCGAACCTCCGTAACATCCCTACTTCAAATAGATGACGCTCTTACTAAACCTTATGACCATTCAGCCTCTGTGACGTTTATGGAAAAGACATAAAGGAGATTGGTCAATTGGCTATTGACAGACGAGCCAAAATTCGTACAAAACAACGTCTGCCGGGTCGCAAGTACCAAATATTTCTGCTTGTGAAGGATTTTCGCATATCAACGCATGGAACGATTAAATAAAATGATCTTTATGGAGGCAGTAGTTTATTAGGTTGTCCATTAGTTTTTGTTCATTATTTAAATTAAATACCTACTTATAACAAATTATTCTATACATGAGCTATGTAAAAGGAAATTAAGCGACAAATTAGATTACTAAGAACATTTGTTTTTAGAGTTGAGATTTTATTAACAATTTGAAAAAATAAAATACGTGAACAAAATGTCTTTATATTATATATAAAATTCTCGTGTCACAATGTTAGTTACCATACTCCTTCGAAACGGCTTGACCGATTTTTATCAAATTCTATAAGCATATTCAGTAGATGTGACATACTATCTATTTTTCATACTCCTAAATGATAAGGGTGGCCCACGCGGACGGAGTCGCGGGGTACAGCTAGTACCAATATAAAATAATTACCATTTGGAAAAAATAACAAGGAAAAAATACATAACTTATATATTAATACGTGAAGCGAAACTTTAGGTACCACTTTACGGAAATTGCGCAGACGGAGCAGTATGAAATTTGGCACAACCTCCGTGTTTCGGAAGGCACGTAAAACAGTGGGACTCGATTAATGTCACTTTGTGATATTAATCGTAAGGTTGTAGGAATCGTGGGGGTTCCGAGTATGACGTCAGATGGCAATCAGTCATCTTGACTCGTCTCACAGACACATCTTCTGCAATCTAAGCGGACCCTGGTATTTATCCGGGATAACGCTAGGAAGAAGAAGAAGTCAATACTTCTGTTTGCAAAAAATGAAATAAACATATGGTACTCACCCAATCTGTGGTCGAGCCAAGCATTGCCCAACGACGAATAAACCAAAAATATATCGAAACATAATAGACGTTTAATGAGCCTAGAAAAATACCGTTTACGAGACCGAAGTTTCCAAGCGTATATATTTACATTCATTATTTGTCCATAATTTATAGGAGAACCATAAATCAAACCACTATATAAATATTCATTGCGATATGTTTATTTGTCTATCATACGAGAGTAGGTTAGCAACATTTGAAAAAAAATATATAAGAGGGATATAATAAATCTTATGCCTTAAACAGATCGCGTTTTCCTGATCCTAAATTGGCAGGCTTGCAACCATATTTATTCCAATTCGTAAATCTTATTCAAGAGCTTTTAACTCTCCGTCGATACCCGGTTTACAGCGTTATACATGGGTGGAAAGTAGATAAGGCCTAGTCCTTGTATTGCTCTGTTTACTGTCAAATACTGAACTAAAATCCGTTGCGTAGTTTACAAGATCTACGCATACAAGGACGAAAGGCAACTCCATTTTATATTATGTAATGATAAAGACAATAAACATAATTCGAGTATGTTAAAAAAAGGATTGAAAAAAGTAATTCCAGGAAATTGTATTTGTACAGATTTGCTTTATATAAAAAGAAATTTTGAAAGTGTAATAACAATATTAGTTACCGTAATTTAGTAATTAATAAGCTTACGATTATTCACATTTAGTTTTCACAATTTGTTATGGCTTACAATTAAATAAATTATATTTAATTGTAAGCCATGATATTATCATTATTAGCATATTCGATGAGCAAATATTTAAAAAGCCATCTTTATACGGATGGTATTTTTAAAATGTACTATGTCATTATTTATACATGGCTGTATACAAAAAAAAAATCTTTTTTAATAAAAATAAAAGTTTAATAAAATAATAAACTCTCGCTCTTCCTGGATTATATATCCCATATGGTGATGGGATCAGCTTTCCTTATCTAAAATAAAATTAATAAACAATATATAATAACTTTTATAAAAAAAATCGTTCAGTGGGTGGATCTTCCTTTTAATCTGTCCGTTAATGGTTGGATCCACTGCGCGTACGTGACTCCGGACTAACCTAGCTGCTGTTGTCCCCTTATATAGTTCTTGGCAGTAGTATCCGTATCCTTTATTTTTTTTCCATCTGCATTTATATCGTTTTACTCCTTCCCGTAGTTTACACCTATCTATTTATCTAATTAGAGTTAGCGCCAACCTTGCAGTCCTTTTGGTCTGCAGACAAATTGGGCTGGCAAGCCTGGGTACCAGTACCTCTTTCTTACATAAGATCGGCGTGAAGTGGCGGCGCACTTTGTCCATCCTGAAATTAGATTATTCCGGGACACCCTAAGTAATAAAGGGTGTCCGAAATACCCTGCGGCTTTCCTTTATTGAGTGCTAAGACCCGCCTGCGGCTTCTCTCGCCTCGGTGAGCAAATAAGGGATAAAGGGACAAATAATATGTCTGCCCCGGCTATATTTGACTGTAATAAACTTGGCCCAAAGAAAATACTTTATTCTTTATTGCGCCTTGTACGACCTGGCCGTCCCTATGCTCGGTGTATATGTCCAAACGAAAACACAATCATTATATGGGATAAGATAGATATCAGAAGGTTCGGTAGCGAAAGAGGATACTCTTTATATTTATATATAGATACCTCCCACGTATATTGTTGTAACCCCGAATTCTCAGATTTATAGAAGAGCGTTACAAACGAATAAATTGTTTTAACAGTCACTTTTTAATACATTATTGTATAAAATAAAGTAATCGTCATTATTAAATATGTAATTGTATACACAAATGTGTTGTATAATTATGGTTTAGTTTCAATTTACATGACTCTAACGTGCTACTGTGAAGTTGGGAATTTGGGGTTACAACAATTTACTTGGGAGGTATCGATAAGTCATAACTGTATGAAAGTTGTAATACATCCAACCGACAAAGTTTTTTCTTGTTTATTCTATAGTCAGACTTTGCAGACATCTAGGGAATTTTTTATGAGATAGTCTTTTAGATAAGGAATAATTATGCATTAAAACTTCGAAGAAATAGACGTAACATAACAGCGTTTTGATATAGCATAAAATTTTTGCTCCGGGTGAATTTCGCTTTGAAATGGCAAACAGACATAAATCAGACTTTTCTCAATTTTTATAATTACTTTTCACATATTTATCCAGCAGGAAATCGAACTTAGAACTTTATTCTAGGGAGATGCGCATTCACGTCGCTTATCATCAGGGGCGGTTTTCTAAATAGGCCGAGCATACCCGGGCTTAGGGCGGCAAAATTTAGGAGGCGGCAAAATTTGGTCCTTTTTTTTGTAGTAGTCGCGTCTTCGGTGAACACACTCGCCTACGTGTACAAACACATTAACTATCTTATTTTTTTCATTTTAATTGAATTACTATTTTTTATGCTTTAATGCGAATAGGAAGGGAAATCTTACTTGGGCCCAGGGCGGCCACTGTATCAAATCCGCCACTGCTTATCATCAAAGTGCCATCGTCAGAAATAAAAAATACAAGGATAGCACAAAAAACGCCACAACTCTGGCTAATCATAATAAATGACATACAAACTTTCCGTATAATAATTGAGTAAACCAATCAAATTTACTTAGATCCCTGTAGACTAGCCCAATGATATAAGTGCCCAGTAATATTTTACTTTCTATAGTAGTATAATTTGTTTTTATTACGTGGTAACCCTCCCGACAATTGAGGGGCTTGGTTAGGGTTAGCACGAATGAGCTGTTCTAAACATAGGAAAAAAAGGCACGCCCAAATATGTATGGGGTTAAAGAGAATTGGTATATCATAACTTAAAAACACATTTATAAGGAGAAAAGCTAGTGAAAAGTTTGTCTTCCTCATTTTAGTTCTCATAAATTAATAAATTGTATAAGCCGCTTTGCATTATCGAGTAGAGAACAATTTATTCTTTAGTCGAAGGCGGCCATCACCACATCTAGCTATGTGTCCTGCATAATTCCATTTTAGTTCGACCACCCTATATCCGACGTCTTTAACCTTAGAGCGGAGTCGGATCTGGGTATTTCGGACTCGTTTTTGAAGCTTAATGCCAAGCATGGCATTTATATTCATTCAAACTCTTAGATATAGAGACTTGCAATTTTCCATGTTGATTGGACAAACTAAAAACTCATTAGGGGAAGGTATTTGCTATATAACTTTTGAAGTTATATAACAAGAACCTTCATCGCGTATAAAGGAACCCATTTTATATAAAGATATCTTGTTGTGCCTGGACTGGGCTTTTGGCCGCGTTATATAGGGTTATTTATGGTCTTATCCCCAGTTAGGTATGGGGATAATCCCATAAATAAATAACGTGATTTTTCATGTGATGGTATTGATTTGTGTTTCGTTCGGTTTGTGAGATTTTCCGGTTACCTATACTCATCGTTAAAGGCCGGCAACGCATTTGCTAGCCTCCTCTGGGCGTGCAGATGTCTATGGGGTTGGTAGTCATTTAGGCTAACCTCCTTTTTAAATAATAATAATAATAATAATTTGGTCGTTTGGACTCCCTGCCGGGGTGAATCCTCCGCCCGGTACAATTATGTATCTAAGTTATTTAAGTTAGTTTATTTATATTCTTATTAGCTGTTTATATATATTTATTATGTATCCGGGCGTGAGAGTTGAAATTATAAAAAAAAATAATTAACGTGGATATCAGGAAGTTTTTGAGATAAAAACTGCCTGATATCCATAAGTTGTCCGGCGGATAGTATTAAACTTTAACCACCCAGGTATTTCAAAGGGGTTTTCAATCCGTTAGGGACAGCAGATGTTTATTGATTCGAACGTCTAATGGATTTACCGGACCTCCATCGAATTAATGGATTTATTACTGGCCCCAGCCCGCTTGAGGCTAGCCGTCTGTTTCTCTAAATCCATATACAACCTCATTTATTTAAAACATATAACATATATCGACTGTGGTGAAAAATATTTGAAGTGATTTTTGTGTACAAAAAATATGGTACCAATACCTACTAGCACTTATTTATTAGACTATATGTATATCAGTGTCCGACATTTGAGTCGATCGCTAGGTTAAGCAGTTCTTCCCGCGGCCGGGTAATAGATGGGTGACCCATTCTAACAAAGGGTTTCAAATAATCGACCTCCGTGTTTTGGAAGGCATGTAAAACAGTAGATCCCGATGTTAGTCGTGTGATTGTAGAGTTTATGGGGTGTCGGGGATGACGTCAGATGCCAGTGGGTCATTTTAACTAGCCTTATAGCCAAATCCTCTGCAATTTAAGCGGACTCTGGTACTAGACAGGGATAACGCTAGGAAGAAGGAGACCCAATTTTTATGTTTCCTCACATGGAGTGCTAGGAAATTTGCCTTCCGTTTATTTAAGGTTAACAAGCACTACTGTGATTCAAATATTTCTACGTAGGCAGTTTAAAATTTTCACAATTTTTGTCTCCGAGCGTTTTCAAGGATATTTAGTCTTGTTTTTACACTTTGGAATAAATTTGATTTGTTTTTGAATATTCAAGACAAATCTGTATATTAGAATAATCTATCTATATTCATAACAATCATTTGTTGTTCGTCATCCTCGCTAAAACTCAAAAATATGGCGTTTCGTTACGTGACGATTTCTGTGTAATCGCATTACCCCTAATTTTCGTATTGCGGTTTGGTTTTTTGCTTGTATCTCAAAAACTATTAGAGATATTTCAAATCTGAAAAAAGATTCGAAAAGAGGAGGAAATTTCATGACTAAAATCCTCCTCTTTTTGAATCATTTTTTGAAGTACATCTTTTAATTTTTCAAAAAACTGTCTATATGCGGTTTCGAATCGAGAGACGCCTCAGCCATTTTTTAGAAATGGGTAAAGAGTTTCACCTAAAAGGCACTTGTTGAATAGGCTACCGGGATCTCGTATATACTCATAATGGTCTGTTGCTACGCTCAGCTACCATTTAACGTTTACATAAGAGGACAATTGTGTCGTGATGGAGGCATGATTCCGAAGGTTTAAGTGGTCCTTTGGTCGTAATCACGTCCCCCGGGCAAACACTTTGATCTCGATGAGTTTGCTCCTTTTGAGTATCATCTTCGATAGCTCGTAATCCGCTTACGTTGCATTTTATTTGGGTATACTTGTAAATTTTAATGTTATATATTTATTTTGACTGGCCCGTTGGCGCAGTGGGCAGTGACCCTGCTTTCTGATCCGAAGTTCGTGGGTTCGATTTCTCGAGTCTGGGTTGTATTAATATATTTCAACAAAAAAATATTTGTGTATAACAGGCCGTTTTCTACCTACCAGATGCTACTTGGCGGTAAGACCTTTAATATGCTGTTGGTGTAGTTAAGTAAAAAATTAAAAAAAAAACATACCGCTAAGTAATAAAAACTTACAATCAGTATGATAAAAAAAGGTTTATTAGGTCTGATAGAACACTGAAAGGTCAATGCACGTTTACGCCAATCCATTTGGAACGGAGTATATACGATAGTTGATGTTTGACAAAGGACGGCAACAGCGAGACGCGCGTGGTGCCGGAGGCGGGCGCGGCGGCGGCGGCCAACCAGCAGCGCATGCGCAGCGACCCCTTCGAGGCCATGCTGCTCAACATCAGCTTCGCCGGCGGCGCCGAGCGCGACCTGCATTCGCCTGCCTGCCGCCCCACGTAAGCAATAGGCTACTTGGCTATCTTTCAGAGACTGGCTAATGTTATACCCTAATATTATACCTAGCTAATATTTAACTACTAACCTTGCAGTCGGTTGATCCAAAAATATAATTATTTCAGCGAAAAACAAAACTTTATGTGGTTAATTTTGCGTTTTTATAAATGCATTTAAATTTCATCGCCAAAATGCTTTTAACTATCTCGACTTCTTATTGGCGTTAAGTCTTGCCAAAAACGAAGCTGCACTGAGCGTGATTAGAGCAGGTCATACTACTACGACGTAGGTCGTAATAAGTGAGCAACAACAACTTGTTTGGCAAGATGTGACGTCATGCGATCTGATTGCTGCGGTTTTTTTTTTCATAATTTAAAAAAAATCTGACATATTTTAGTCATTCTACTCGATTTATGTAATACCATAAACCTCTATGAATTATCAACGAACAAAAATGTATTAGGATTTATTTTAGTGGCAACTACCGTATTAAAAGATAAATAAATATTTTATCGAAGAACTGATGGCAAATGGAGTGGAATAGTTTAGTTCTTGGGTGGAAACCACATCTTAGCTAATGGAGTGCACACCCTGCCACTAGATGTAGTGAAGAGAGACAAGCACGGGCGGAATGAGAATAGCCGGGAATTATTTGAAGTTGAGCGCCTTAGATCCAGAAGTTAATGC
>JANCMC010049048.1:1089702-1166519 GCA_024363005.1 Charaxes varanes | reverse complement strand
GATAGATTAAATTATTTAAAAAAATCTGTAGTATAAACCGCTTTTTGATAA
Organism: Charaxes varanes; assembly: GCA_024363005.1. Taxonomy (NCBI): domain Eukaryota; kingdom Metazoa; phylum Arthropoda; class Insecta; order Lepidoptera; family Nymphalidae; genus Charaxes; species Charaxes varanes. The sequence goes on along the minus strand of JANCMC010049048.1, from coordinate 1,166,468 downwards.
TTATTATACAAACCCATCTCAAGTTTTTAATATAAAAAAATGTTTATAGCATAATACAATGTTACTAATAATCTTAAACTATAACTCACCATCAACTTGTGATGTTCCAGGTAAAGTAAGCCGACCGCGGATCTCGATATAAGGTTGATTTTCAAAAAAACAATCATCACGAAGTCATTTTGTAAATATAAATATTAATAATGTTTAGTAAGTTGTAGTTATCATTAATTCCGATTTTAGTTAATTAATAATTTTCATCGTTATTCTATTTCGTTTACCGTAGTATGGTGCCAAGTTTATTTTTTTGTTTCATTGTCTTTCTTTTGTTATTACACTTCCATGATAATAGAAATGTAGCGTATATAAGAGAATGTATAATTTAAATATGTTACTCAAAAAATATAAATAATAAATCTTGAAATGTTTATAAATACTTGTAATATTACTTTATTTGTTTACTACGTAAAAAGGTTTCTTATTTCTTGTAAATATAACATTAGCTTTTGAACTTTTTTATTGGATATTTGGCTATATAAAGAAGTATAATTTTTATTATAACGTAAGTCTTTGAAAGTTTAACTATTTTGCGATCTTAGTTTCGGGGTTGGTTGTTTAATCCTTTTTTTTTTGTTTGATTACTGGATACTGAATATTAATTATGAAAAAAAAATGCATAAAATCTATTAGAAAACATTAGACGTGTAACCATAGACAAATAATAGTAATACTAAACTGCGCAGTTCAAAATCTTCATATAGTTTTACTGTGTTTGTACATTTTTCTCTTTGAAGTTCACAAAATACTACAAAACTTTGCACAATTACACAAAGTCCCCGGCCACACGACATAATCATTGCAATGATCATTCAAATGAAGCCATATCTGGCTCCGGCGTTACTAATTGACAGACTCTAGCTGTCTTTGTTCGTCTGTGCGGTGATGACAGAGACAACTATACCGTAACATTCGTTGTATCCTTTTCTAATATTCGAATATAATTTCATCGAATGTGCAGTTTAGTATTTATTATGTCCATGCGTATAACCCTTTTTCGGCTTGAAAAATACTTAAAATTGTGATGTATACGCTTTCATTACATTAAACTTCTGAAAACATATACGAGACAGTAATATGTCTCGTATATGTTTTCTTAAATTTATGTTAATAAAAAAAAATGTTACACCCGTGGTTGCTAATATTTTTGTCGGTACTTTTTGTAGCTTTCAGCCTGTCGTAATTAATAATTTCCAAATGTCTTAAAATTATTTTTTATTGAGGTAAAAAAAAACTTAGATTTTCAATCAATATTTATTGTCACTTTTATTAGTTAGCTTTTGTTGATAATTGTCCCACAGCTGTATAATGAATGTGAGAAGAGATAATAACATAAATATATGAATGTGTTTTTTTTTTAATTTTATATTTATATAGTAAACTTAATTAAAGAAAGTAAAATATTTAGTGAATGTGCTTTCACAAAATATGCACACCGGCAGAATTTGGGAACACGGAAGGTATGGAGAATACAAAATTGTTAGTTTTATTATTAAAGAAATAATAATTAGGGGTGAAACAGCAATTGAATTAAAAAGATTTCGACCTTAATTTGCAACAGTACACTTAAAGTTCAATGAAATAAAAAAACTAAACAAAGTGCATTTTTCTTTGATTTTGTACTGATTTTTTGATACAGATTTTCTGACGGTTTTTTTTTGTTTGCGATATTAATCATTCATTTAATTAATTGTAAACCGTCGCAAAATCTAAAATTTTCAACTGTTTCTCTGTCATTACGAATTATAAGAAAAATGCGTTTTACTCAGTTTATTTTTTTTTACTTTAAATTTGAGTATGGTGTTGCAGATTAGTACCAAAACAGGTCGAATTTAGTAGTTGTTTCGTGTTTAATTATGATTTATTTAAAAATAAAGCTATTCTCCCTTTTTTGTGTTGTCTGCCGGTGCATGTATAAATATTTAAATGGGAAAAATCTAAAAAATAAAATCTATAATAGAATTACATGTATTATAAATAAATGATAAAATGTTAGTTTGTACTCAAGTAAATAGAAATAACGATATATAGGGTATTGATAAATAACCGTATACCAGATTTGTAATATACAGTGTTCAGTCGAGCTCGAATATGATATTCGTGGACAATTTATGTCCTCTTCTTCCTAGAGTTAACCCGGTTAAATACCAGGCTCCGCTTAGATTGTAGAGGATTTGGCCGGGGACTTTGTATAACTTCACAAAGTTTTGTAGAACTTTGTAGACTTCAAGGTCAAAAATATACAAACTCTTTGAGCTATGTCTGGCTCCGGTATTATATATAAACTAGCGAACCCTGCAATCGTGAGGTGACATGTAAAAAAAATTAGTTTACAGCTGTGAAACTAACCTTTCTACTAATGTCTCCGAATCAGTGGTAAATTTTAATATAACAAAAAGTAGCATAGCCCGCATGGGCTATGCTATTTTTTACTAAAATCTGCTAAAATCTGCATAGATTTTCGGAATTTTATACCACACGATTGCTAACTTTGTCATTTCCACTGAACACATTACTCCGTAGCATGACGCGATATATCAACCTTCCTACATTGCTGTCCTGAATATCCCAAAAGTAATGACCGTGCCCAGCTAATCTAAGCCGTAAATTCAAGAGTCACGATCATTAGAACTTCAATTAAATGCATCGGAATAACTCCTCCGCGTCGTGTCCAGCGTGACCCCTTGAGCGTTTAGCGGGTGACTTGCTACGTATTTTATACATTAATACTTAAACCAAGGTAGCCAATTAATGTAGTTTAATGAGCATTAAACCGAATAAAATACGTCCGTGGAAATCTGCGGGTCAAGCTTGTATCGAAAAGCCAATTATCCATGAAATAGGTGAAATAAATATGTGAAAGGGAAAATAATTATATTACAGTTCTATTTTTAAATTAAGCCATTCGCGCATATTGGTGTATTATAGTTGTATTTTTTTTAATTTAACCGAGAATAAAGAACAACGTATTATTTAGGAAATAATTTTTTTCTTTGTTTTGTTATTGTGTAAAAATTAAAAAAACAATTGCAAATTTATGGAAAGCAACTCTATCTTTTTAGCGATATTCTGTTTATCATGGATGTCTGTATCTACCTATACGTATAAAGTAATTATAATTTCAATAGTATAACTTAGTGAGGTAGCAGTCCTGAGTTATTATTCCTATAATTGCTAGTGAGGAGCCACTAAATAGTTAATTAACTTTTTGTTCTATCTTTGATTTTATCGTTAAGAAGTGCACCGTCGTGCCATCTGTAACTGTCAGTGAAGGGCCATCAAGTAAGCGACAACTTGTCAGATATAATCTTAAAATACTTAGTGAGCTACTTGAAAAAACATATCAGATGATTTTATTTTAATTTCGTTCTTAATTGGAATCTTATTATTTGTCGTTATGTATGGAAGATCCAACCTAGTTGATAGAGAAGGGTCCACTTTGTATGGCATCATTAGATATGGTTTTAGTATAGGTTTTTCAACCGACTTCAAAAAGGGAGCACCTTTGTTACCTCAGAATTTTAGACTGGGTAAACAGATTTTGTTGACTTTTGGTCCAGTTTTTTTTGTTACAAGGGGCAAACGATCAGGCAGCAGGCAGCTAAGTGCCTATTGACGCCCATGGACATCTGCACGACAAGGAGGCAAGCAGATGCGTTGCCGGCCTTTAATGACGAGTTTAGGCTACCGGTAAGCGTTGTTGGGAAATACTCGTGCTGATATTTCACCGCTGTTCCGCGAGCGGCGCGTATACTATGCACACAGAACAATACGTTACGAATTGAAATACGTTTTTCTCTCGATCGATAGATATAGTTGCGATATTCAAATGTAGCAATTTTATCTATATTATTTACATTTAGATTAGATACAGTTCGTTCGAGATTTTGAGAAGTTCTCTCAAACTTAAATAAATTCGTACTGATAGCGTCAGACAGCGAATATGCCCATTAGGGCATATTGTGTTCGCACGCACCATGACCCTTAAATAGTTGGCCTTTATAATGAATTTACTTACTATGATTAGGTTGTAAGGAACGTGTTATTTTTGCTAACAGCTAGACTGCGTAGGTTTTTACAGCATTGTAACAATATTAATTTGAACTAAGACAGTCACAAGTAAATTGCTAGCCAGTCTTTGTTAATTAAATGTGTCACGAGAGGTACTTACACATTGTACAACTCGCATGTATTCGCTTGGGTGTTTTAAATTAATTAATTAGACATAAAATATTAATCCTAATTATCAGTGTTATTAAAACAACGGTAAAAACATCTTTTGCAGATGATTAATAGTGATTCAGAGACAGATTTTTCAATTTTATATATCTACTGGCGGACCTGCCTGTACGTGAAAATCGATAATAAGATAACTCAGATACCGACTTCAGTGTCATCTGCCGGGATGATTTAAGAATGTAAATTATCGTGGGCGCCACCCAAACGCATACAAAAAGGTTCATTCAAATCGGTTCTGCTAGCCAGCCAGTTTAGGAGGAATTCTGTGATATACACACGTATAGTAGAATTATATATATAAAGAATATATAAAAGGATAAAAGAAGTACACCTATAAACTCCGAGTAAAGAGCCACTTACAGGATTCATATTCAAGGCTGTTGTTGGCTACACTCCTGACGTAAATCTATGTGCTTAGCAAGGATAAGGGAAATATTAAATATTTCAAGCATTCTTTTAAGAAAGACAGTTATCCACCAGGATCGTACCTGTCAATAAGAACATTTAAATTTAAATTCTTAATGTCTTCCAAGGACCCATAGTACTAAATCGCAACCCTTTCTATCGGAAGTATCCTGGATCCAGTTATACCAATCAAACAGGATCCAGCCAAGGTCGTATCGAAGACTAAAGAAAATATTCCGTTAGGTTAGGAGTATAAAGATTTAAATAAAAGATGCATGGCGTCCATTGAGTATATTCTTTAATCTGACCAGTCCACAGACCCATGAAATTTACCATTGACGTACTTATGATCAGTTACCATAGACAACCCTCACATCTCCCTCCTTCAATGAAGTAATTAACAATAAAATAACTTTCTTTTTTTAGGAATTTACATCGCTACAGAATTAATACATATTTTTTTATTCTTTGTTTTTTTTCCATTGACATTCTTATGATGAGTTTCCATAGACAACCCTCACAAGGAATACCTTCTTTTTATCAGTCAAATAGAACGAAAAAGAGATATATTTAATCCGTTCCAAGGATGCGTCGCCCAAACCGCAATCCTTTCCACCGGACGTATCCTAAAAGCAAATACAATTTAATAAACAATAAAAGAACGTTAATAAGTAGTGGAGATGCAAATACGTATTGTATGCCAATAAGTTACATACGTGGCTTTAGCCAAACAGCGTTTGTCTTGGCGCGATCGCCAACTACCTAATGAGCATTGCTATTACCTTCCAACTTTAAAGTCTATAGTAAATTTTAAATACAATCTCAGTAAATAGTATGTTTTAAATACAATCTCAGAAATGAAAGTTCTTTAATAAGAAGCGATGTTGTACATACGTATTATATGCCAATAAGTTATATACGTGGCTTTGACAAGACAGTGTTTGTTTTGGCGCAATCAACGACAAACGAATGAGCATTTTTATCACCTTCCAACTTTAAAGTAGTATGTTTTAAATACAATATAAAATCGTTAAAAAGTAGAGATGACACAAATACGCATTATATGCCAATAAGTTACATACGTGGCTTTGGCCAAAAAGCGTTGATTTTGGCGCAATCGCCGACTAACGAACGAGCACTGTTATTACATTCATACTTTAAAGTAGTATGTTTCAAATACAATATAAGATCGTTAATAAGTAGAGATGATACAAATACGTATTATATGCCAATAAGTTATATACGTGGCTTTGGCCAAAAAGCGTTGATTTTGGCGCAATCGCCGACTAACGAACGAGCACTATTATTACCTTCATACTTTAAAGTAGTATGTTTCAAATACAATATAAGATCGCTAATAAGTAGAGACGATACAAATACGTATTATATGCCAATAAGTTATATACGTGGCTTTGGCCAAAAAGCGTTGATTTTGGCGTAATCGCCGACTAACGAACGAGCACTGTTATTACCTTCATACTTTAAAGTAGTATGTTTCAAATACAATATAAGATCGCTAATAAGTAGAGATGATACAAATACGTATTATATGCCAATAAGTTATATACGTGGCTTTGGCCAAACAGCGTTGGTTTTGGCGCAATTGCCGACTAACGAGCGAGCACTGTTATTACCTTCATATTTTAAAGTAGTATGTTTCAAATACAATATAAGATCGCTAATAAGTAGACATGATACAAATACGTATTATATGCCAATAAGTTATATACGTGGCTTTGGTCAAACAGCGTTGGTTTTGGCGCAATCGCCGACAAACGAATGAGCGCTGTTATTACGTTGCGACCGCCGCAATGTCATTTCGTGGGTTAAAAGGCACACGAGTCTTTGATGCAGTTAATGCAGGTCACATGCTCGCATGTAAATGTGCCGACCCGTTCGCTAAATTGCTCAGGAGAAATGCTCCCTTTCATCCAATAACCACCTCCATGTCTGTTCAAAAATTTGACTTTGCTAGCTATATATTACATGTAACCTACACGCGCAAACACAAACGCGAACAAATTATTCCAATAAAAACACGCATAATATTCACACAAATCAATACTTACACTGTCATGATTAAATAATCTACTTTTTTATTGTATTTTTTTATAAATTTCTAAAGGAGTACTTAAAGTAACGTAAATTATAGGGTTGGCCCCAACACTGTTTGAAAAAAAAATATTTTATTATTGAAAAAAAATTATAATTTTATGTCAGATGTCCATGGGCGACGGTAGGCACTTCGGTGCCTGCTGCCTGCTCGTCTGCTCCCTTGTAACATAAAAAAAAAAAAAAAAAAAAAAAAATTAGACGGAGAGACTTGAAATTTTCCATGTTGATACAACATTTTATGAACTCATTAGGAAAATTATTTTGAGCGAAATCGGAAAACAACTTTTGAACGAACTTTTCAACGATCAGACTACAACTTTTGAAGTTATTTAACAATTGCGTTAATAGCGTATCAGATACGGAACCCTTTTACATTAGCGTGTCTTGACACGCTCTTGGCCATTTTTAGAACTTAGACTTTAGTGAGCGGAATTCATAGTTGTTGTATTTTAATAGTTGGTTGTAATTTAGAAGTATAGTGTAGTGTAGAAATATAGTATAGTGTAGAAGTATAGTTTAGTAATCTGTGCAGGGCATCAGTGTAGGGTGGAAATGCAATTAACAGACTAGGCAATTACATTAAAGCCGTTAGCCATACATCAAGCTGTATGAATGAAACATTTGTTAACCGACTTTTCAATAAAGGAGGTTATCAAAATTGTGTTTATTACACAAAATACATTTGTTGGTTTAAGGGTATATTTATATTTACATGGCGGTCTGCTAAAAGTAGCGCATTTTTTTCTTCAATTTGATGCCGATGTTGAATCAACTAATTGGTATTTCTTTGGTACAGGGTTATGGGGAAAACTGCTCTATGAGAGGACTAACTGGGAATCCTTATAGTTTAGCTCTGTCCGTCCGTCCGTCTGTCCGGCCGCAAGACGGTTCCTACTCTGTGATTTCCAAACTATTAGATGTAGAGACTGGAAATTTTCAATGACGATAGATCATGCTAAAAACTCACTTAAAAAACTATTTTCAGCGAAATCAAAAAACGAGTTTTGAAGTTGTGTAACAAACACCTTCATCGCGTATCAGATACGGAACCCCTCTATACGGCTACTTTATTTAAAGATAGGAGTCGGGGTGAAAACATTGTAACGTATATGCCGTTTTAATATTGCAGTGTTAAAACGGCGTTATACAGATTTCGGAAATCACAGAGACACATCAATTTTGTTTACGTGTATAGATATGTTTGGATAATGGATATTAATTAATTAAACGCTATATCATATGGTAAGCTTAATTTATAATCACTCTGACGTATCAGTAGATTGGATAGCTGACTATATTAATGGTTTAGTCAAAACATAATATATATTATGTTAACTGTAGGGCATCCAAACAGAACGGCATATTATTTGGGATGAATAAACGATTAACCATCAAACACCTTTTAAAAGATAATTGTACCAATGGCTTAACAAAGAACTTTTACACGATAAATGAATTTTTAAACGATATATAGGGACATTTGATTTCTTTTTTCTTTTTTTTTTAAATTATTATTTTATTATTAACATTGAATTAATGACTGGCCCGTTGGCGCAGTGGGCAGTGACCCTGCCTTCTGCTCCGGGGGTTGTGGGTTCGATTCCCACGTCGAGTCTGGGTGTATTATCTGTATGTACGTACTTATATATTTCTACATAAATATGTGTATACAGGCGTATGTTACCTCTTAGCGTGATGATATATATATATACTACTGATACTTTTTTAATTTTATAACTTTCCACGGTACGTTCACGATCCAGAAACACTTCGTACGAGAGGGTGGAATGCCAACGACGTAAGGATTAAGACCTTTGCAATGTCTAGTAGTGGTCTAGTCTCGTGGTTTGGTGGAAGTATTAAGAATACGTACATAGATTTTATTCTATAACTACCTTGGCTCCTCAGACGTTATCCTATTCTAATGTTGGGTTACTTACAATTTACTACATTCTATTATCCTATCCCCGTTTCCGTTCCTATCCTGGTTTAAATTGTGAAATGTGCAAAGGTTATATTAAAAATTATGTGTTTAAGTATTCTTAATTTTCTGCGCAATTTTTTTAATTCTTTATTCAATAGGATAGGAACCTTTTCTTGACAATAACAAACACAATAGAAAAAGAATTAGCGAAATCGGCCCAGCCGTTCAAGCGTGATGTCGTGACTAAGGGAAATTGGGATTAAAGTTTATATACATAGAAGATATGACACTGTATTTTGAATTTGATCAGAACGTAACAATACTTTAGAAAATTAGTAAATTATTCTTTCATCTTTGTATGGCTTTGTGCCTTTAGGGAAAAATAAACCCTTACAGGATAACTTCATTGCCCGTTCGTCTGTATGTCTGACTGTCAAGGTCCTTTTTCTCAGGAACGCGTAGGGATATAAAGTTGAAATTAAAAGCAAATACTGATGTCTGTGAACCCTTGAAGCTATGAAAAAATCAGCCCTATAAGTATGACCAATAAAAAGATATAGCCCTTTATGTATCTTTTCTCATACATTCGCAAAAGGAACCAAAACTTACAGGGAACATTCAGTTGACCTAGATTTAGAATCATGAAATTTGGCAAAAGCCTATATATCTTGAAGTACAGGTATAAGACTTAATCCAAAAATGTTTAATTGGTGGATACATAACAAAACAAATTGCGGAGATTTAGACATAGCCATTCTTTTACAATCCTAAGAAAAGTATAAATCTTTTATAAATTATTGTGATGGTATAGAACACTCAGTGTGCGAGTCTCACTCGCACTTGCCCGTTTTATTTTTTCAGATTCACTTGCGTTCTGAAGTTCCTTACGTTCTAAAGAAATTTGTTTCGTTGTAAAGAAGTTTATTAACTTCCGAAGAAGATAAATAACTGAAAATCAAACTTACGTCTATTTTAGCAGGGGGCTGTCCAATAACAGTGGCCGGTGTAGAGTTTTGGGCGGTCGTCACCAGTTTGCGGTACATTGTGAACAGAGCCTCCAGTTCATTTCTTGAACAAAGGAATTAAGTTATTACTAACCTACATGATTATTTATTATACTGTTATTTTCATTAAAACTAACATTTAGATAATAGGTTTACTTACACTTAGATATAATACTAACACATATATGGACTGGAAACTTTTTAATAACTAAAATAAATAATTTGAATTTGATTTAAAATAAATGACTTTTTTAAACACACGTTGATTAAGTGTCGGAGGTATGCCATTCCTATTTGTTATACCAATAACTAGACACAAATATCTTAGCATTCCAGAGATACTAATTATGACATAAAGAATTCCATAACGTTAGGGACAAATCTTATAGAGAATGAATTATACAACACTAAGGTCAGTGAAACAATTATAAAGAAGAGTCAAAAACAATCCTTTACTTGCACTATTTGTCAGAAGGAATTTAAACAAAAAACTTATTTACAAAAGCACTTAACAACTCATACTGCTGAAAAAGTTTTTAGTTGTCCATTTTGTCAAAAGGCTTTCAATCGAAAAGACAATTTAAATTCTCATATAAAAACTCACACTGGTGTTAAACAGTTCTCTTGCAATATATGCCATAGAGGGTTTTCTCGGAGACATAATTTAGGTGTGCACATGATGACCCACACTGGGGAGAAACCATTCAACTGTACAATTTGCACCAAGAAATATAGATCAAAAAACAATTTACTTTTACATATGACTTCCCACACTGGAGAGAAATCATTTGCATGCCAATTTTGCCACAAAAGTTTTGCACGTAAATATAATCTGAGTTCACACATGAAAACTCACATTGGCGAGAAATTTTCGTGCGACATTTGTCAAAAATTATTTACAGACAAAAGGTATCTATTTAAGCATATAAAAAATCATGCTGATGAGAAAATGTTTGCTTGTGACATTTGCAAAAGGGCTTTTTCACAGAAGGGTCACTTACAAACTCATATAAAATCTCATATTGATAATAAATTAGATTTACTCTTAAACGATCCAACTATTAACATTGGTCAGGAGAGCTTTGCTGCGGGGGATCAGTATAATCCTCAAATGAGCGGTGAAGCTGCTTTTAGTACTGACATTCCTCGGAAGAGACGTATACCGGATAGAGAACTTAGCCAACACGAAAAACCATTTAAATGTCACATTTGTCCCAAAAGATTCTCACGGAAGCATAATTTAAATGTGCACAAACAAAGCCACATTGGTGAACAACCCTACCCTTGTGACGTTTGTCATAAAACATTTTCATGCAAAATATATTTACACATTCATATAAAAACTCATTTTAAACCAACTGAGAATCCCTTTGTTTGTGACATTTGTCAAAAATCATTTTCAGATAAAAATAATTTAATTTTTCACTTGAAAACGCACACTGACGATAAACCGTTCACATGTGATATCTGTCAAAGTGCATTTGTAACAAAACGCCAATTAAATACACACTTAAAAGGTCACACTGGTGTGAAATCCTTCACTTGTGATCTTTGTCAAAAGGCATTTTTACTCAAAAGTATATTGAATAAACATTTAAGAAGTCATGCTGGTTACAAACCATTTAAATGCCACATGTGTCAAAAAGCGTTTTTACAAAAATGTCATTTGAATGATCACATAAAAATTCACACTGGTGAAAAACCTTTCAGTTGTGAAGTGTGCCTGAAATCGTTTTCGCGGAAGAGTAAGTTAAACGCTCACCAAATTTGTCACACTCGTGAAAGGCAATTCGTTTGCGAGATTTGTCAAAAAACTTTTACAAGAAAAGATAATTTAGTCGTACATAAGATGTTTCACTCTTCTGAAAAACCATTCCAGTGTGTTATTTGCCAGAAGAAATATAAATCCAGCATTAAATTTAATAATACTTTCCCTAAAGATTCTGAATGTATATGATGTCACTTTTCTAGTCTATTTGTTGTTATTTCGAACATAATTATTACATTCTTATTATTACTCTATAAGGAACTATTGTTGTGATATATTATGTTAAGGAATCTAAATATAACTAAGAAAATAAGAAAAAACAAACAAACTAAGAACAGAGTCTCGGAGCTATCCTCTATCATCTTTTATTAAGATAACTTTTCGCCTAACATAATTTTACAGGATTATGTTAATAACTCATTATGGACAACACAAATTTCAAATTCACTTTATTTGCAAAGAACATGTCAACACACAAACGCTTACATGTTTAGTCGCGAAGTGATATACAAATATATATTTTATATAATAATTAAAACATGATTTTCAACTTAATAATACAAATTAATATAATGTAAAGTTTAAGTGTCGTTTATCTATAATTATATACAAGTCGTTGAAAGAATTAGGCGCTACTTTACGGAAATCCATGTACAACAAAAAAAAATAAGGGGAAAAGCAGATTTACACCAGACGAGCGAATGCTCATTCTACCTCTACTCTACCAAATTCTTTTAGTTTAAACAGACGTAGAGCATTCTTTCGCTGTTCTCTCTGCATTCAAAAAGATTATAATTCTTACTCTAGTTTTTTGCTTGTTGATATTTTGGTGTAAACGCTAATTACGAGCTTTCTTTTACACCAAAAGATAGAGTTACAATGTTCTTGTTCTAGCTAAAACTCTATGTTCGTTTGGTCTAAACTCACCTTAAGGATAAATTTATTTCTTTACCAACAATATTTGTAGTATCCATCTCTTGATGCTTTGGATTTGGAGTGCAACGTGCACTGAGGAACAGAAGATAATTTACTTAGCAACAACCGACGTCTATAGACAACTCTATCAGAAAGCTCGCAGATACGTTCCAGATCTTTAAGAAACGAGTAAACAGTTCATAGTTCACCCGAGTGACTGATGCTTATGGACAAATGTAATACGAGAGGGCTTGCAGATGCTTTGTCGGCCTTTGGGGAATGAGTACTTACGCTTTCTTCTTCGACATTTGGCCGTTCCACAGAGATACTAAAAGACTACCAGAAAATCCTATAAAATTAATTAAATTTAATAAGATGTAGCGCCACGATTGGGCCGGTACGTCCCGGTAACAGTACCTCTTTCTTACATAAGATCGGAGTGAAGTGGCGGCAATGCTATCACGTCTAGTGATGACATTGTTGTCACGTTTCGTCCGGTTTGTGAGACTTCCCGGTGGCCTCCTTAAGGCATCAAGGCCGGCAAAGCATTTGCTGGCCCCCTGGTCGTGCAGATGTCCATGGGCGTCAGTAGGCACTTAGCTACCTTCTGCCTGCTTATTTGCTCCTTGTAACATTAAAAAAAACATACGGTTGTGGACTTTTGGGCAACGAGGAGATGAAATTTACAGTTCCGACGCGATTCTTGGTGGTGAAATTTAGTTGGCGGTAGTCCGAACAATTCCTCGGAGCACTCTCCGTGATACATTTTTATATATTGCAAGGGGCAAACAGGCAGGCGGTTTACCTAAGTACAAAGGCCAATGTCGAAATGGCGTGCATTCTATACTATCGTTAAACTACGTATTTAGAATAAAAAGTTTAAAAAATGGCAAACGAGTCAAGTGTAGGTACGCAAGGAAGTTTTACTTCAAAAAATTATTATATAAAAAGATATAAGTAATATTTCTTATAATCGTTTTATGTGCAATGACGGATATTCTACTTGACGCCCTAAGAAGATTATGTAAATTTAATATTCTAGTATCATACTTAATTTTCCTTAAACATACCAAAGTACTTACTTTTAAAGTCGAAATTTATTTCTGTCGTTGCTATTTTGGTCTGTCCGATAAAACTGTTATTTTAGCCAGTTTTATCTTAATCATGTCTGTCACGATGTCAAGAATCCTCTCAGGTAGCAAGCACTTGAAATGTAATACAAGTGTTAATTCTACATCACAGGAATGAAAACGCTATTGAGTAAGGATTAACTACTTCCCATATATCCACGGTTCAAGACTGAAAATTGGTGTTCCGTTATTTTTAATAGTAATAATATTAATTTTTTATATTAGCTTTATACATGTACGACCAAGAAATTGGTTTGTCACGTTAAGGTCGAAAGTCGTTTGCACGTAAATTAGTTAAAAGGCTCATTTTTGCTTGTTATGATATACGTTAATTTCTAATAATAGTCCTTAGCTAATTTTTTTTTAAGTAGGAACTGTCATCCAAAGTGGTAAAGCACTTTCTTGGTCGACTATAGTCAAACATCCTTTTCAACTATGGAGGTCTAATTGCGTTACTTTATTTGATAAATTAAACGTATATTTATTCTAGTGGTAGTTAACTAACAAAGTTATCGCGATCATAATCCAATTACCGATAAAAATAACTGCGTTTGCCAATGCTTGTAATGCCAACGGTTGCGACACATGCATTCATAAAAGAATTATCGTTGGAAAATATGTCAAACGACCGTGACAGTGTATTCTGAGCTGGAATTATCCTTCTATAATTATAAATATGTAATTGGAAATGGCTTCATCTATGACGTGTGAAGTTTCGCTGAAAATAGAAACGGTCTAATTAGAGGTATCACCATGCTTGTAGCCGAATTGGGCGTCCGGGTACCAGTACCTCTTTCCTACACAAGATGGCGGCAATGTTGTCATGTCAAGTGAAGTATTGTTGTCCCGTTTCGTTCGGTTTGTGAGACTTCCCGGTGGTCCGAACTACCATTAAAGGCCGGCAAAGCATCTGCTTGCCTCCTGGTCATGCAAAGGCCCATAGGCATTAGGCACTTAGCTGTCTGCTGCCTGTTCCTTAGCCTCTAGTAAAATAAAAAAAAATAGTCATTTTTCTTTTGCCATAACTTCGCAAAAGTCAGTTGACGTTCCACCGATTATAATTATCAGTTTATTTAAATCGAATATCAAATTTTAATACGCTTAATCGAATTTCTAAAAGGATTACCTATACTATATTTGTGAGAGAGAGAGAGAGAGAGAGACGAATTTCTTAGCATTCCATGGATTCACCGTGTTGCAGAGGAAGGAACCATAGCAGTGCCCGGAACTTGTGACCCAGGTGTAGGTTTAGGAGCGCGCTCTTTATAGTGATCACTTTTCCAAACGATGTGATAATATTTTGATCGTAAATCATCAAAGCATTGGCAGGAATCAATATGATAATATATTTAGCGTTCGAGGGATCAACCTGCGTTGTTCATATATTTCCAAGTAATCGGGTTTTTTCCCAGACGTTCCTTTTTTTAAATTGAGGAATAAAAACAATAGGCTTACGATAACAGGAAGTAAACTCCTTTTAGCTATGGGGTTTTATTTTTAAGTTTGATAATTCTTACGCGTTACAAAAAGACGGAGACGATACTTAAACAGGCAAGAAATAGTTTATTTCTATAAAACAAACGAATTAATACTTGGGTCTCGTACGAATTTTATTCAATTTTGTCAAATTTCGTCGCTTTAATACTATTTTAGTGAATTACCCTTATTACTTTTTTCACTCAATAAGAACCTTCCTCGCATTTCAGGGATTATTTAAAAAAAAATTACTTTAATTGGCCCCGACCTTCTTACGTTATAGCGCGATAAAAGGTAGAAAGGTAGAGTTTCCTTTCAGGTTTTTATTTTAAAACTACTAACTACTTTTAATTTCTTTAGTGTCAAACTTATACAATGCACATTCTCGATAGTTTTACTTTCATTTTCATTCGAAACGAAACGTCAAATGAAGGTTCGTGCTACCATTTTACATGAATTCGAACCGAAAATCGGTTTCGAAAGTAACATTAAGTAAAACTATCGAGAATGTATGTATCCTCGTGCTAGGCTCTCAAAAGAGTAATGGGAGGTGGCTGGATGCGACTTGTAAGAGATAGGGCAGAGTGGAAGAGGCAAAAGGAGGCATAGATCTCAGCAGTGGACGATCAAGGGCTCCTAGTAGGATGACTAAACTTATACAATACTTATATAATACAGTAACCTAGAATCTCACATACCTTTCGGTACCCTCTAGTTACAACAAATGCGGCCGGGAATGTTTATACGTTATTTCACAATTAATATCTAAAGGAATGTCTGACCTAGTTCAATTGTTTTCATATCATAATACGGAATTAAAACCGACTGACATTATTTTCACAACTCGCCGTGGATTAAAGAATTGTTTACTTTATTAAAGTCTTATACTTTTTCGCTGTTAATTCCTTAACCCGGTTACTGTAATTCTGTGGGATAACAGCTTACGAGACTTAGTTACAAGTTGTTTATGAATATACACTAATATATGTGCTTATATTTGGTTTTTACTCGCGTAAATGCATGTTGCATTTGCATTTACGTAATAAGACGAATATATATAGAAGGCGCCGCACACGAAATATTAGACATAAAAATAGGTTGAGCGTAGTTATTATACAGTACTAGTGGACCAGACAGACGTTGTCTTGTCCAAATTTAGGCTAGTTTTTTTATTAGACAATGAATCTCGTTTATGTCTTCTCGATAAAACCTGATACTGGCCAAATGCTTGATCTATACTAATATATATAGATGAAGAGTTTGTTTGTTTGCTTGAATGCGCTAATCTCAGGATCTACTGGTTCGATTTGGGAAATTCTTTCCGTGTTAGATAACCCATTTATCGAGGAAGGCTATATATCATTACGCCACCTGGTGTCAAGTGTTCTTTTCTATGTGAGTGAGTTCTTTTCTATGTGAGTGAGTTCTTTTCTATGTGAGTGAGTTCTTTTCTATGTGAGTGAGTTCTTTTCTATGTGAGAGTTCTTTTCTACGTGAGTGAGTTCTTTTCTATGTGAGTTCTTTTCTATGTGGTACTTTACCATACATTTATACATATAAACCTTCCTCTTGAATAGTACCTCTATGACTCTTATATGTTCTGTGTGAAGTGGCAGCAATGTTATCTCATGAAGTGCTGATATTGTTGTTGCATTAAGTTTGGTTTGCGAGTTCCCATTGGCCTAAAAGGCAGGCAAGGCATCTTCGAGCCTTCTGGTTGTGCAGATGTCCATAAAAGGTGGTTAAGTGACTACTTAGGTGACCAACCTACTTGTTTTGTAATATAAAAGAAAAATTTGTTGCTTAGTTTAAAAGCTCTAAACATACAAGATAATGTTGAGACTATATGGACTCCCACCAATGGCCGCCGTAGACCAGATAGGCAGAGGAAGAGACGAGTGCGACGATTTGTATGCCTTGTCTATTGCGGGAAAGAAGTGGATTGGATTGGATTAGATTTAGGATAGTGGTCTAAGAGTGGGGAGGCCTTTACCCAGCTGTGGGACATATAGGCTAATAATAAAAAAATGCAGCAATTTTGTTTTATACTATATAAATAAAAGAAGTCTTATAATAACAAAAAAATACTTTTATAATATCACACATATGGTGGTGGTGGTCAAGTTCTATTTGGTTTGATAAAAATGTTTAAGTCTAAAATTTCACGCCCTTCCATTAATTTATTGCAATGCTTGCTTGGGCGTGTGCAGCATTTTTATTGTAGACTCTCATGGTAAAAGCCAATGATATTGACAAGCTTCTATTCTTCTTCTTCTAGAGGTGAATACTTTGGTGGGGCATGCATTTCTAGACTGTATGCACTCTACCAAATTTAACACCTCAATAGGTGTCTAGGAAATTGTGTGTAAGTAATAGTTAATTTTTTTAATTCCTTAGTGTATTTTAAAGGAAGGCAATCAAATTAAATTTTATTTATATTTTCCTGGAAGTGAGTAAAATTTAAATATTTAAATTTGGTATTCCAGTTCTAATACCAATAGACACTTCAATATACTTGAGCAATCTTCTCGCAAGAAATTGAGCATCTTCTGGGTTTGCAACATCAGCATTCAGCATTTCGAGTCGGTTTTCTGAACAGAAAGTCATTACTGAGCTTGCATTCACTGCCATTGTATTTGAGGGTAAACCACTAGCGTTTACCAATATTACTCTACGAATTCTTAGATCTGGATGTACTTGTTCCAGAGTCTTTTCAGCCCAATCTGTACAAAAAAGTCTGCTTGTATCCATAGCAATAATTACAAAGTCTATACCTAATTTCCCCGTTACATTATATTGTGTTACGATGCTTTCCAAGTTAAACGCTCGCAGCACTGTTAGTTTCCATCTATAATCTCCTATGGTGTGAACATCTATAAGTGCTTCTGCTACATTTTTAATAACATCACTGCTTAAAGAAAGTACAGCCACCGTTAAATTATTTCTGCACAGAGTAGGTCCAACCCAAGGAGCTATAATAAAATCGTCTGGGGCCATCTCAATTAATATTAACTCTCACAAACAATAATACTTAAAATATAATTTAACTTTCACAATATTCGTTACTCATTTGAAATGTTTATCAAATTTAAATGTCAAATGTCACAGACTAAAGATACAAGTTCCATCGGTTATGAACTTTAAAATTTAAATCCACATTGATTTTATTACTTCACGTGTTAACGAATTAAAAATATATTTACAAACAAAGGTGAATATTTGATGATTAAGAAAATATCGCTGTTTTTAAAAAAATTGAAAAAAGAATTTGTGATAAATTATCATGGATAATTCTTACAGCTCAAATTTATATTTTGCAAGGAAAAATATAAGATATAGATTGATTCTAAACCATAATTTATACAATTTACACTGTATAATTTATATTTTCTCTATTAAGCTGAGCGAGAAAGTCATGTAGTCTTTGGAATCCGAGTTGGGTTATCAACACTGTTATTGTTTATTCATCTGATTTGAGATTGAGAAATGGCGGGAGCCGGGAACGAGTAATAATAATTTATTTTTCTTTAAGTTTTGTTTATTGCGTTGAACGGGAAAATAAAGGATATAATTACGCATCAATAGGTTTAGAGAATTCAGATAGATTCAATGGACAAAAAAGCTCGAAATGGTAAGAAATTTAAGGAAAAACATTGAAACTAATTGGGGCAGCAACAAGAAATATTCTTATAAAATTCGTAGTCTCGAGTGAGAAAAGTGGAAAGGAAAAATGAATTCCAGAGATAATAAATTTCCTGACAATGGTTTCGAGGCATGGGGAGGATACATGCAAGCGAAAATTGCTAAATTAGAGGAGCAATTCACTTCTGGTATTGGAAAACTTGAAAATCAATTAACAAATATTTTTAACGGAGTAAGTATTTATGTTAATGGATTTACTGTACCTTCTGCAGACGAATTGAAAGAACTTATGGCGAAACACGGAGGTATTTATCACACGTATCAAAGAAGTGACGACATTATAATAGCTTCAAACTTACCAGACACAAAAGTTAAAAATATGTCTTTATCGCGAGTGGTTAGGCCCGAGTGGATAACAGAGAGTATATCGGCTAACCGTTTACTTGATTATAGGGATTATTTACTTTATGGGAACTCTAGAACACAGCAAAGGATAAATTTTATCCGAACAAACAAGAAAGATGTTAAAAATGATGTACAGAAAATAGATCCACTTGATAATTTGACAACGGATGGAAACAACCAAAATAATATAGAAGAAACAATTGTGTCGAAGGGTTGCAGCACAAGTATTTGTGATAAAAAATCATCTTTATCTGTAATTTCAACAACTGATGTTAAGAAATACGAGTCTACTAAAACAGCAGTTGATCCTTCCTTTATTTCAGAGTTTTATAATAACTCTAGATTACATCACATATCACAACTTGGAGCATGTTTTAAACAATATGTCAATGATCTTAGAGATAGTAGTAATTTTGTCTTCTCTATGAGAGATCATTTAAAGTCAAGGATCTGTTCACTACAAAATTCAAATATAACTGTTTCAGTTGGAGCATTCCAAAACAGTAAAGTGATTATGCATATTGATATGGATTGCTTTTTTGTGTCTGTTGGTTTGCGTAAAAGGCCTGATCTTAGAGGAAAGCCAGTAGGAGTAACACATTCAAAGGGTGGACAGACACAACAAAGAAGACCAGGTGTGGACAGAGTAACTGAATTTAATTTATACAAGCAAAAACAAACTAAAAAATTGAGTAAAGCTACAGGAGTACCTGAAGATGATTTAGACATTGAGACCAGAGTTGACAGTATTGCACCTGAAGGCGATAAGTTTGGTTCAATGAGTGAAATAGCATCATGCTCATATGAGGCTAGAGCTAAAGGAATACACAATGGAATGTTTATGGGTGCAGCTTTAAGGCTTTGTCCAGAGCTTCAAACCATTCCTTATGATTTTGAAGGATATAAGGAAGTGGCATACACATTGTATAACACTATAGCCCAATATACACTTGACATAGAGGCTGTTTCATGTGATGAAATGTATGTTGATTGCACAGAATTATTAAATGCCTTAAATGTTAGTGTTTATGATTTTGCTTCTGCCTTAAGAGAAGAGATCAAAAGTAAAACTGAATGTCCCTGTTCAGCTGGTTTTGGTGGTAATCGTTTACAAGCAAGACTAGCAACTAAAAGGGCTAAACCAGATGGCCAATTTTTTCTGACATCTGATCTTATTGACGATTTTATGTTCAATATTGAACTTAAAGATTTACCTGGTGTAGGGAGACAAACATCACAAAAATTAGAATCATTAGGACATCACACATGTGGATCTCTTCAGAGTGTGTCACTATCTTTTCTGCAGCAACATTTAGGTAACAAAACTGGAGCTCAACTTCATGACCAGTGTCGTGGACGAGACCCAAACAGTCTTGTTTTTCACACCATCAGAAAATCAGTTTCTGCAGAAGTAAATTATGGTATCCGCTTTGAGAGCATAGAACAATGTGAAGAATTTTTGAAACAATTGTCATCAGAAGTACATTCCAGAATGCAACAATTTAAAGTATTGGGAAAATGTATAACCCTGAAGCTTATGGTCAGAGCTGAAAATGCCCCAGTGGAAACTGCAAAGTTTTTAGGACATGGTTTCTGTGATGTTATAAATAAATCTGCAACACTTCCCAGTGCAACTGATGATATCAATATCATAACCAAGGAAGTAATCAACATTTGCAGAAAACAGAATGTGAATCCAAAAGAAATGAGGGGTATAGGAATTCAAATAACAAAGTTAGAATCAATGACTAGTAAACAAACTAAAGGCTCCATTAATAAATTTCTTACAAGCAAGCATCCACTTAAGTCTGAAAATATTAAATCAGAAAAATTGAGTCATAATGTAGCACTAAATAATGCTAGTGATCAAAATATAGTATGTAAAGCGAGCGTTAAAACACCAGGAACACCCATTAAACAAAAAGTAGTTAAAAATGACAGTAAGTCACCTATATTAGGAACCTTAAAGTCACATAGTGTAGGAAAGAAAAGGGGCAGACCATCTAAAAAAGTCCATACTCCTGTGGCATCATCCAACCTTATGAGTAGATTTTTACATGGGCAATGCACATCATATGAAGTTGAGAAAAAAGAGATAGTTTGAAAGACTTTACCAATGGTTAAAACAGAACAGATAGAATCAGAACCACAAGGTTTGTTGGGGTTACCTTGGGAAAAAGTAAGAGAGTTGCTAAGAGCATGGTTTGATAGTGGCCAAACTCCAAAACCATATGATATTAATCTAATTGCTGGATATTTATGTGATATGATTGCCAGTAAGAATATTGATAAAGTGTATATTTTAGTTAATTTTATAAGAAGAAGAGTTAGTGAATTGAACAATGCAGTTTGGAATCAAGTGCAAGATTGTGTTGTTGAACAAGTTCAAAATGCAATGATTGCTGTTTATGGAAAAAAGTTATGGATAAATGACTACTGAATTTATGATACTTTAGAGACTTCTTTGCACATTTTTATTTTGTAGACATTTTTTTCCCGTATTATTTATTAAATGATATTTCTAAACAGCTACTAAAATGGTAGGAATCCGAGGCTACAAAAGCAGCCTTAAAATCAGTAAAAAAATAAATAAAACAAACAGATTTACTTATCGTATTTATTAAATTTTCTATTAGGATAAAGTCAAATGAAAGTTTGTTATAACATGGACATACAGCCATTACAGATCCTAATTTAAAATTAGGTTTAAAATACATTGCATTCAGCAGACCAATGAACCAACAACAGAAATTATATTAAATTCATATTGTAACTACAAAAAATTAAAATAAACCATGCCCTTGTATGAAAAATAATTTCTCCACAATGATTATAAAGTGGAAAATTTCTTAATTTTATTTATAACTAAGTTTTGCAAAATGGCAGTTAGTATCACTTTAAGTTTTGTTAAAGTTAAGCATGATTAATACACATGACCTATGTCTTCACCATGAATTGCATGGTTACAAGATAAATACATACAGAAAACAATTACATACGTCATAATTTAATCTCGGATTTAGTCCTTTATTTAAAATTTATTATCACAGATACTTATTGCAAATGAAAAAAAAAACCATTTTTGTATTGATTAAAATAAAATGCAAAAACATTCTTAAAAAGCCTTTAGCTTAAAATTTAACGTTTTCACTCATCCCCTTTTCGTTGCGAAATAGCATCTGCAAAGCATATATCGATACCTCTCACGTAAATTGTTGTAACCCTAAATTCCCAACTTTACAGTAGAGCGTCAGAAACACATAAAATGAAATAAAATGTTCATTATATAACCTTTTTGTATACAATTATATATTCAATAATACGGTTACATTATTGTTTACAATAATATATTCAAAAGTGACTGTTATATTACAGTTTAGTCGTTTGTAACGCTCTATTATAAAACTGAGAATTTGGGGTTACACCATCTTACGTGGGAGGTATCGATATACTGAATTGTGATAATGTAGGCGACTTAAAGAATTTACTAACGATATGTTAACAAGTTATATATTAATAAAATTGTTGATCAATTTCTGTGCGACTTAAAAGTAAATTATTTATTATCATCAACACGATGACAATAAAATTTAACGGGCCGATGATAAGGTTTAATGACAAGATTTATGCGTCCACTAACTTTAACGAGCCAGGGGGTCGATGATTAAAATATTTTATTGCTCGCGATGGCTTCAGTTATGTTTGGACTTATGATTTTACGATGGGAGCTGGCAAGTGGTGAGACATTTAGAATTACTTAAACAATTTCGGAATTACTTTAGATATTTTCGGAATTACTGAAATATTTTCGGAATTGCTTTAGATATTTTCGGAATTACTTTAAATATTTTCGGAATTACTTTAGATATTTTCGGAATTACTGAAATAATTTTGGAATTGCTTTAGATATTTTCGGAATTACTTAAATAATTTCGGCATTACTTTAGATATTTTCGGAATTACTTTAAATATTTTCGGAATTAATTTAGATATTTTCGGAATTACTTTAAATATTTTCGGAATTAATTTAGATATTTTCGGAATTACTTTAGATATTTTCGGAATTACTTTTGATATTTTCGGAATTACTATAGATATATCGGAATTACTTTAGATATTTTCACTGCCCGTTTGGCCCTTTTCAGATTAGTAGTAATAATTCATAATAATAACTCATTTATTCACTTAAACCTTTTAGTAATTATATATTACTTGGTCCGATCGCTTCTTCTATGGAATTGATTAAATCCATGCTTTGAACCAAGCACCTTTCGGCTTTCGATCCATCCTTTTACCCTTGAGCTATCCCGGCTTCCAAAAATAAAAATACAAAAATATATCCACGCTTTTATGGAAATGGAACTTTAATAGACAGTGAGACGAAACAAAAGCTCTATTAGCGCTTTCAGACGCCCCCTCGATTGGCGGCGGCGCACCCTCCAAAATTTGCACTCAGTCACATAATAACACCGGGGGGAACCAGAGCCCCATCAAAATAGATTAGCTGCATAATGTACGTGTTTCCCATTGCAAAGCAAATATTTCCTGTTACACTTCTAAAGCTTTACAACTTTATATATACTAGTAAAACTTTATATGAACTAGTAAAACCTTATATAAACTAGTAAAACTTTATACAAACTAGTAAAACTTTATATAAACAGTAACTAGGAACACAGTCCTATTCAACAAAGAACATCATTGTTATTTTTTTTTAAGTATACATATTTATTGTTTAAATATAGTAACAGAATATTAATATAAGTAAAAACAAATAAAGCGCTGTGCCTGGTACATCAAAATATTTGCTTCCAAATACTCACACACCTTTTACTTTAAAATACGTATCAAAAGTTCTATGATTATTTTTATCAATTATTCTTTTAATTCACTTTCATATGGTCAGACTGACGACCTTTTTTTAGTCATTATTGAATAAAATACACACACAAACGCACACATAAACACACACACACACGCGCGCGTACACACACTGAATCAGACTACAACACTCACGCAACATATATATGCAGTTAAAAATAAGGATTTTAATATTATTTTTTGTAGTTTATAATGTAATATATCTAATAAATAATTGTATTCGCTACAAATACAATTTTTAATCTGTATCGAGGAGAAAGGCGATGATCACTGCTACACAGATACTACTTTTGCGGGATCACCGCTTTCATTTCTTTGCAATACTTTTGTACTGTTATAAATAAAATAATTATTTTTATAATTTCAGGTTGGCAGTAACCACCTCGTTATACAAACAGCCAAGAACGTATTATATGGAGACTCCAAAAATCTACAGCCTTGGGGATTAATAATATTGCTTCTCTCGAAATCCGTCGAATCGTCAGTTGAAAATTTGAAGACTATAAGCCACAAGCAGAGACAACTTGCAGAACTAACGGAATTATTAAGAACTGGTCATCTGATTCATAGAGGTATTGTAAACGTGCCCTTTGCAAAACGCTCAAAGGGCACTGAGTCCGCAACGTTTGGGAATAAAATTTCTATTCTACTTGGAGACTACTTAATGGTTACTGCAAATGCGATGCTGGCTGGTCTCAAGAATCCCGACGTTTTGTACATAATATCTACGGCACAAAGAGATTTGTCAGAGAGTGAGTTTTTTGGAGACAGAGACGAACAGAACATGCCACTACCTGGAAAGCCCAAAATCGTGCAAGACGATAGACACATAGCATTCGAAACAACTTGTATCGAATCAGAAGACGTTTTGGGGAAGTCTAGAAAGGAATGGACAGCCAGAACTATTTACAACGGAGTTAGTTTGCTGGGTAAAGGGTGCCAATCAGCTATGGTACTCGGAAGGCAAAATCGGGAAATACAAGACTTTGCTTATTATTTTGGTTGCCACGTGGGTTTAGCTTGGCAAGCCGCGGCCGAGTTACAAAAACTTACATCGGACTGTAAAGAACAATTTTGCTTGGCGAGCGCTCCCGTTTTGTTTGCTCTAGAAGAAAATCCTGATCTTTATAAAATAATTGCTCAAGCGAAATGTGACGTTAAAGACGTTGATTACGAAGATTTGAAGTTCAATATACTTAAGACAGATGCAGTTGAAAAGACTAAAAGGCTGTATGAAGATCACGTTAAGAAATCAATAGCGTACATCGATAATATTGGTCAGAACGAGAGTGTTGAAATGATTAAAAAGTTGATCAATACGTTTTGATCTTCTTAGGTGTGTTTACAGGTGACTGCTGTTACTGGAAATAAATTTATTTTTTGTAAAAGAACTTGTTTATTGTTTATTTTCGGTGTTTTCGAATATATTTCGTTACATATAAACGAACGTTTTATTTTGTTACAAATGAAATAAAAAATATCCATGCAGGTGAGAATTTTTTTTTATTTATTGTGATATCAGTCTGTAAAAGCGTCACGTTTATAAAATTCGTAAGACGTTTGGGTTGCCAAAAAAATATCTTCATATCGTCATGGTCAATACATGTCGGGTATCGTCTATTCATCACTTCCAAGTCGTTTGTTATATTCGTAAATATTCGGTGTTATTGCCGCCATCACCATAATGGTATGGGGGAATTCAGGATACGAGAGATATGTAGTAGCTTCGTGCTGTATCTATATTAATGTCCTATTGTTTACAATAGCCGGAAAGATATGGTGTGTTTTGTAACGCGTTGTATATGTTAAGTACGTGCACTATGTGTTTTTAAGGCGCTTGCTTTTATATAAAATGTTAATTATACAATTATGTTATGCAAGCATAGAGTACGTAAATAGAGTTGATGACGTCACACTTTCGTAATAATTTAGCGCCATCTGTTAATTTTCATAGGACCTAAGCGGTGATAATTTTTTTATAATTTCTTATATCATGCAAATAAAAATAATAAGTTTTTAAGGTTCCGTAGTGCAAGGAACCCTTATAATTTCGCTCAATCCGTCCGTCCGTCTGTCTGCCCGTAAGGTGGTCCAACCCAAGCATATCCAAACTATTACACGTAGAGACTAGAAAATTTCCATGTTGATAGAACATGCTAAAAACTCATTAGGAAAATTATTTTGATCAAAATCGGACAACAACTTTTGAAGATATTTAACAATTACGTTTATAGCGTATCAGATACGGAACCCTTCTATATAAGTCAGGACACGTTTTTGGCCATTTTACGTACTCATTTTCTTGTTTATACATGCATACTATATACAAAAGTCACATAATTCATAAAGTTGTCTATACTAGACAGCATAGACTATTTTTTTTTCACTCTAAATCAAAAGCTTTCAGCGCCGTAGCCTGTTAGAACATCCTATCAATCATTTAGCAGACTGGGCTTTTAATTTACGGCATAGCCTGAGATATTACTCATGCGAGATTGAAAAACACACACGTATTTGAAACACGTACACACACGAGTGTGTATGGGTGTTGTTGTGTGTGTGTGTGCACACACACACGTATTCCTACACGTGCACGTTGGTGTATGTGAATGCATATAAATCTATATTCACGCGAAAGGTCTCCTAACAGGAAATCTCGAAAACCGCGGGGCATGTAATGGTGAAATTTGGCAGGCAGGTTTATAGTTAGTACAGAGAAGGAGGACGGAAAAGGAGAAGGAAGGAATCTTAAGGAAGAAAGGAAATTTAAGGCATCTTTCAAGTTTAATTATACGCGCATAAGGTCGCAGGTATAATTAGTAATAAATAAAACTGTCTTCGCTATTAATTTAAAAACTACTTTGTTTAATAAGTTTAATTAATTAACCATATTTTACAAAGCCTTAATAGCTCAACGGTGTAAAGGTTGGAATAAAATTTGTAAAGACCCGGTTCAAACTGTCTGTACTGTCGAACCCAATTCCAAATACAAGCTTTAGGCATAGCTAAAAGTTATATTAGTCGTGAGGTTGCAGAGATCGTGGGGGTTCCGAGGATGACGCCAGATGGCAATCGGTCATCTCAACTCGCCCCACAGCCATATCCTCTGCAATTTACGGACCCTGGTACTTTACTGGGATAACGCTAGGAAGAAGAAGACAGTATGAAGTCAAAAAGCCGAATACCTGTATAATATCACCATAGCTACCGCCGTTGGCTGTGAAGTTGAGGTGGCATACAAACGGAAGGTGGTCTTCCCTCGGTCTTCGAACCTCCAGTTCGTAGGTCCGACCCACGTCCCCCATGTATGTCCTGTTGCACGCTAGAAGAAAAAAAAATTACATTGCAGAAAACTAGAAGTACGAATATATATAATATTCATGTCTTCTCTCCAAGAAGGAGTAAAACTCATGCTTAAAGTGGATAACCCAAAAGGATCACGTCTCAAACAGTAATAACATACGGAATCTATTCCGTTATTTTATCGAGAATATTTGAATCATTGAAGGTCTTTAACATATAAATCAATCAGAAAAAAAAAAAAACAATTGACGTGCTTCAATTCAAATTCACTTTCTTATCTTTTTTTAATACCTGTGACATTTCGCATGCTTAATGCTAAACTAACCTAATTCGAAAAATGCTGATTTTTGGAAAATCGCAAATTATTTTTTATTATTGGATAAAAACTGCATTGTAGTAACAAATTATGTATGTTTATTATAGTTAATGAAGTGATTAATTATATTGAAATGTTATTTTGTTTTTTGTTTGACTTTTTAACAAAACCCATTTTGGTAACAAAACAAAAATAGCCGTATCTCAGTGTTGGATGGAGATTTCGAAATAATTTTTAGATTGGCTGATAGAGGACGTTGAAACGATGCTGCCTGTATCATTAACTCATCTAAAACCTAAATCCTAATCGGTCAGTTGAAGATTATGTAATAATATAATAATTTGACTATTATTTGCCTCTATTCATACATATATTTTCATGTATATGTCACGGGCAGATATAATCAGTCGTCCAATTAAGTCTAGCCTCTTTACTAAACGGCGCCGTTCACTATCTTATTACCAACTTCCTTAATTATATATTTAGCCATTTGATCAAACATCTAGCTAAACAAGCTAGCTAAGCTGCTAAATGTGAAATAAAACGAACTGTTAAGTACTATTTCGTCTATTTGTATGTATAGAAACGTTCGAATTTATTTTTCTAGTCAACTTTGAGTGTGGTATAGTATGGTATACTAATTATTATTATTATTATTTTTTAGTTTTGTATTTTTTAGTTTACTTTTTAATTATTTTTAGTTTTATTAAAAAAAAAACCTTTTCATTATATACATTTTTTTTACAAATACGTTTTAAAATATATATATATATATATATATACTCATTTTTAAGTTACATCTAATCTAATAGTAAATTTTTTTTTTTTGATATTTTGTTTTTTTTCTAAAAAAAACTTTATTTGTGGTGAAAGGGATGTATTAAACCTAATAATGCAGGTTAAGTTAGCCTATAAGTGGGGTATACGATGGGGACTTTAATTATTAAGAAATGTAAAATATCTTAATTAAGTTTAAACAATTTACGTGAAACGTTTTTGGTAGGATTCAAAATATCTTGTTTCAAGAACTAAAAAAGTAATAACAGTAGAAATTACGAAGTGTAGAGTAAGGGCTTGTAGAGTTCGAGCTATAGGGTCTCATTGTGGCAACATTTGATATGAACAAGTTGTTGGTGGAACTCAAAATATAGTGATTTCGAGAACTAAAAAGCAATAACAGTACAAATTGGTGCGGAAATGTAGTAAAAAGAAAATTTTAATAAAAAAGGCACTCTCAAATGTTTCGCATTACGAGTTGTGCAATTCCTTTTGACATGGCGACGCAAACACTGACAATTCTTAGGGTTCTGCAGTTCTAAACTCTTAAGCTTCTTGGAGACGAGCGTGGTGAAAATAAAAATACTTTACTTCCTTATGCGACTCTATATTCTCAATAATTTCATAAAAATGACGTAATAATCATATTTCCATGGTTACAACATAATTCAAAGACAAACTTTTTTAAGAGATACGAAAGAGGTTAATTACGCCTGAACAGGATCCTTCAATAGCTTATGGAAAAACCTACATTTAAATAAGATCTAACTTGCGGTCAGCTTATGTATCCTGCAATGCAAGTGTTATTGACTTTATCTTAATAACTTTCACGTTAACTTGCGACAAAAAACGAACGAGATAAATTCGTTCACGGCAATTTATCTTCAACTAAATTAATTATCGGGTGAAACGGATGACAATTTAATGCATAAAAAATGTTGTATCGTTTAAAATTCAATGTTTATGCTGTGCCCGCGACCCGTGAAAAAAAGGTTCAATTTTAGCGTGATGACATTCAGCCTTCCTCGACAAATGGGCTACCTAGAACTGAAAGAATTTTTCAAATCGGACCAGTAGTTCCTGAGATTAGCGTGTTCAAGCAAACAAATAAACTCTTCAGCTTTATGTACTACGTTTAATTTTATTATACTACAGTATAGTATAATAAAATTAAACTTTCATTTCACTTTTATATTTTTATTAGTGAAAGAATTTAATGTTGTAACGACAAAATTAAATTCTTTCACTAATTACAGATGATTATATATACGATACCAATAACAAAAGCGTTAAGTTAAAACATTTTTGTCTATCTGTCCGTCGGTCTGTCTGTCTATTTGTTCATGGTAATCTCCGAAACGACTGGACCGATTTTGACGGGAAATTCAGTGGCTGATAGCTGATGTTATACAGAATAACATTTTATTAAAGAAACCTTTCTTTATTTATAGTAATATAATTAGAGTTCCTCACAAAAAAGAGACCAAGAAGAGAAAAGTAGACCTATTCAAAAAAAAAAAACAGTTATTGGAACTTGAATCAAGCTTTTTTTTACTTTGACACATAACTCCATTCGTTCTAAGACAGAATCTTATTTGAACGTTACTAATATATTTATCAACCAAGTTATTGAACTTCCCTCGGGCTGCCACCTAATATAAACACGCTTAGGTCAGGGGTAGGCAACCTTTTGAGCCGGAAGAGCCAAAATAACAATTTTCATAATTTCAGTTTATAAAGAGCCACAACGATTTTTCATGTCAACAAGAAATGGTAGTCGCTTATAAAGTCAGATCTATAGATCTGAGGGCTTAGCACGAACATTCTCGATAGTTTTACTTACTTTTACGTTCGAAACGAATCGTCAAGTGAAGGCTCATGCTTTGATTTTACACGGTTTACATGGCTGTAACGTCGAGGATTCGTTATGTGCGAGTTCTAATTTCATGCGCGCTAGCAATATTTAGCAATTAAATTGTGTAAAACGGCAGTATTAATGTTTCATTCGATTTTCCATTTCGAGCGTAAAAGTAAGTAAAACTATCGAGAATGTTCATGCTAGGCCCTCTGAGTCTCGAACTAAATTTTGTGTTTATAAGTTAGTAGTATATTTAATATTGATAATTATTTTAGGAAAAAGAAGTGAGTATTTGTAACTATAGAATATATTTCATTTTTTAAATACGGTTTAAATACTCGTTAAAATAAATTCTCTTTACTTGTTAAGAATACATATTGCCTTGTTTTCAAACGATATGATAATCAATCACTGTGTATAAATGATCGTATGTGCTTATATCTTTATCTGTATTGGCTAACAAATAATTGTCGATACACGATAAGGACAGTATAGAATTTCTACGTAATATCAAACAAGTTTTATTATCAGCGATGACAAAACCGGAAATGTCATAAGCAATAAGGATATTGACTGGAATTTTCGAAGTAGGAGACATTTTACCGTTTGAACAGTGAGAAATGGTAAGGTCCACTAACCTATTTACTCCGCGTCCCTTAAGTTGGCAGGCCTGCACGCCCACCCATAGAGCACAGCTATTTATAAATACCTAACACTTTCTATAATTAGTAGTGTTATTGACCCCTTGGCACATTGTAAAGTAGAAAGTACATAATACCGACACGCCATAAAAATTACTTTATAGCCCTCTAAGTGGCCAATGTATTTAATTTTTAATATTTTTAACAAATTAACGCTTTTATACCCTCTCTAGTCTTTATTATAAAGTAGTCTATCTATATATATAAAACTGAATCGCAAAATGTGTTGGTAATCGCATAACTCAACAACGCCTGGACCAATTTAACCAATTCTTTTTTTAAATGTTCGTTGAAGTCCAAGGATGGTTTTTACGGCGAGAAAAAATCGAATAAGTGCCGGGAAAACCCTAAAAACAGCCCTTTTCTTTTTCCCATACGATCGTTTTATAACTAAAATGTAGAGTCAATTTGAACTTACGGAGACGGGAACGGGGATGATATAGGATAATAGAAGTAAATAATAAGAGACAGAACATAGTCTGCCGGAGCCGCTATTTGCATAATAAATGTAAGTGTCTATTATTTTTTACTAGCGCCCTTGCTGCGGACATAGTCACGGTATTAGAGCTATTAGAGTTTCTGATGGCCTAGCACGAACATTTCGAATCGAAGCAAGTCGATATTACTTAGGATGAAAATGTTCGTGCCAGGCCCACAGCGGACCCTTCTTAGCGTCAATGCGGGTTGCATTAACATTGATTAAAAGCGTGACACGATTAAGACTTGCCTCCTGTGGACCTGGCACGAACATTTTCATTCTTACTTCAGTTCATAAAGTGCTACTTCGTGCTAGGCCCTCTAGATAGTTTCGTTAGGTTTATGAGAGTTCCCGGCGGGTTAAACCCCTAAGTTAAGGCTGACAACGCATCTGTGAGCCTTCTGGCAGTGCAGATGTCCACGGGCGTATCACTTACCGCATGCTCGTTTGCCCCTTGTAATATAAAGAAAAAAAAGTATTATTCGTCTGTGGTTTTCTATACGCAGTCGGGCAAAACAAACAGCTTTAGTCAATAGCTGCTGAATCTAACAACACAAAAGATTAAACGGAAGGGCAAAGTTATTTAACTATTCTGTCTATCTGTTTCTATTTATACAGAGTTTAGATGTCGGTTTGAAAAATTGTTTAGTAACCCTGTTCCGCGAAGCGATACCAATTATAGACCCTAATATCGATAGGCTGTCAGTAATATTTCGGAAGTTACCCCATTTTAGGGGCGAATTAAATTTAACAACTTCCTTAACCCTCGCGACACAATAGCTATAAAATTTTATAAATTCATCCTACGGGTATTATTCGATGTTTTAACCGTAAAATTTGCTCTTATCTATCTTCACAACACAACAAATCTACTGTACAAGCCTTTGGACAGATTTGGATAAAATTTTGTGTATTGGCAGAGGAATTGGACCCGGAAAGTAGCACTGCTGTCAGTATGTAACCGAAATGAGGTATGTTTCTAGCTATAATTAAAAAACGGCTTTACCTATTTGATTCCTGTCTGTTTTTTTATAATCAATATTTTTGGATAGGACTAAAAAAAAAGAAAAAAGGAAACTCAAAAAAAAAACTAAACAATGCAGAGTAGATCGCAACTTTAGAACTCTCCCAATAGATGGCATTTATACTGGACATTCCGTCTGACCATAAATTGGACAAGACAACGTCTGCCGGGTCCGGTAGTATATTTATAAAAATAGAAGCGTGTCTTCTGATTATTATCTACCGACTTGATGTTAATTAATTTCTTAGCCAATATTTAAATAAGCCCATAAATAATTCAGAAAAGTTTGATGCGCCCGCTACCAAATTTCACAACCATCATTTTTATGTTTTTTTTTTTAAATTTTAGTTTTTTAGTGCTACCAGTGCGAAGCCAGGCGCATTACTAGTGGAAATATAAAATTACTAAGCCGTATTAAACCTTACATTGCTAATCCGATGTATTTAACTGATTCTATAGTAAAGAGCCTATAAAATCTGTTAATTGCTTCTCAGAAATTAGCTGTAAACCATTGATTGCTAAATATTTTAATTTAATAAAATAACAATATAGTTATTACGGAATTGCACCTCTGTTTTGAAGCTTAATACGTTTATTGTAATATTTAAACAGTTTAAATATACATTTGAAGTAGATAGGTTTGTAATTTGAAGTAGCTATAAGTGTGTACAAGCTTTAGTACCGTCTAAATTAGTAAGTAAATCTAAAAAAGGCTTTGAGTCTTTATTACGAGATCAGAGATAGACCATTTTATTTATTTAGAATATATAATGTACAATTTTACATAATATGCTTGTATATATCTGCTTGTATATAATAAGCTTAAATTGTTTATTAGCTTATTATCTCATTATTTACGA
The DNA here is from genome assembly GCA_024363005.1 of Charaxes varanes. Lineage (NCBI taxonomy): Eukaryota > Metazoa > Arthropoda > Insecta > Lepidoptera > Nymphalidae > Charaxes > Charaxes varanes. Next base: position 1,133,193 of record JANCMC010049048.1, on the reverse strand, counting down.
GCAGATTGCCAGCTATACGCCAATCAACTATACGTAGTTTATAATAAAGCCCTGTTATATTACCACTTACAAGATATAATATTAGAAGTAAAAGACATAATATAATATCATGAATTCACTAAAAAGGATACTATCTAAAACGAATCTATGCCATTTTAATAATGTCTTCGACCGTAATAACTCTAGGGTTTGAGTAAGAAGCAAATGAGCAAAAATATGACCTCCAGGCTCGGCCCTTCGTCTCAATTTAATGGGGGGATCCGCAGCCATTTACATTTATTACCGTTCCACCGCAGAACGTCTTGTTTAATCTTAGTGAAAATAAAATTTACGAGCAAGTCTGTCAAGCCGGGAACAATTACAGCTCAAATATATGTCATCATCTCTTACCCCTTTTGCGGCTGCCGTCGAGTTTTGTTATTATATTTGACTAGCAAATTCCGTTTCAAATTCTGAAGATGCTTTATTCAAATTGGTGTAGACGCTGTGAGAATTAATAAGCGTTTTCAAACACCCAAGATATATCGCTCATTCTATCTACTTCTTATTCTCTCTCCGCCTATCTCTTTCCTAGCATGTATTTATCATATCAGTAGTGGTTTAGTTAAATTAAATTAAGCAAAATTGTAAGTAAAGTGGTGTGACTTATAAATAAAGATATTTCTTTCTTTCTTTTTTCTTTCTAATAATTCGTTTCTGACTATTGACAGAAGGCTAATTTTTTCACTCTTGTAAAATATAAACTGTCAAACGTAAAACATTCCAAAACCCAGTACTGATTAAAGCAAATCTTTCGCCAGATCTAGTTGGTTCTGCGAAAGGCGTCTTCCAGACGTGAATAAGATCACTATTTTACGACTATCGCAAAATAAGATATATTACGTGCTTGTGACGAGGAATTTCCTGCCTCTCCACTCTACGAAATCGCTTGGCAACTGAGGGACCTGATCAAAGGTTATCATCGAAACTGTTCTTTTAACACTTTTAAATTATAGACGTTTGGCATCCAAGAAACAAGTAAGCAAAAATGATATAACTAGTATGTAAGTTAAGAGTTTATGACACAAAATTAAAAATTGAAATCAGAATTAGAATTCATAATAATTTTTAATTATATGACTTAATCTCCACAATAAAGTATACCTTTCACACCTTTAGCTGAAAATTTTGTGCCGTAGGAACGTTTCAAATTGAATTTTATATTCGTTACAGAGCCGCGGTGTGAATTTGAAATTAATAAATGACAGACACTGCGCGGACCGCGCTACGAGCTCTGTGCCGCGAGCTACGATGTTATTTGATTAAATGTTGTGTAAGGTTGGTTTTTTGTAATATTATGAACGAGAATATTTTTTGTAACTTTATGAAAGAGCTTAATATAATTCTGAACAAGTTACTCCGCGACCAGTTTTATGTGTAAGACGTTACTGCGAGTTTCATATTTCATTCATTTTCATTATACATTCAGCAGAATATTGTCTTTATTATATATCGATCTACATACATGTCTATTAAGTGGGATGATTTTATGGAATAAACATTTTTCGCGCGGTTTAAAAAAAGCTTTCCAATTTAGATACTTTGGGTACAAATTTTTTATTAAAAAAAATTGTTACGTTGTTGGTTACATCCAATGGCAGCTGCGGTTTTGAAAAAATTAAATTTTCCACGCGACAAACACAACATAGCTGAGATCGGCGTGAAATGGCGGCAATGCTTTGATGGTATTGTTGTTGCGTTTCGGTTCGGTTTGTGAGACTTCCCGGTGGCCTAAACTCGTCATTAAAGGTCGGCAACGCGTCTGCTAGCCTTCTGGTCGTGCAGATGTCCATGGGCGTCGGTAGGCACTTAGGTGCCTGCTGCCTGTTCATGTATCATAAAAAAAATCAATACTTGAAAACTTAAACAATAAGGATCATGTGTCAAACAGACAGGAAAATATCTTTGCTAGATCTAGGGAATGGCAGAGATTTATTTCTAGCAGTGGATTGCCGCAGGCTGTTGATGATAAAGGTGATGACAATGAAGATTCTAAAGATAATCATACCGATCTATACCATATACTTAACATTGGTGTGTTTATATCAAATTTCGTCTAGGCACAAAACGGTAAATAAACAATAAATTCCAACTTTCAATTTAGGCAAGTTATTGTTTATGAAATCAATGCATAAACCAACAATGCAACTCCGAAAGGAACTAAACACATAGATCAATAGTTTGCATCAATTTTTCATTATGTTCCTATGATATGTAACTGTGGCTTCCATCCATTAGTTCGAAATGTAAATGGGTGATAGCTATTCGTGATGTATGGCGTTATGAAAATAAATTAGTATTCTGTCGCAATCAAAACCATAGATCTGGTTTTGATATATTACAGAGATAATAATATGGTACGTAAGTAGACTTTGTGTAGTTAGATTTTTAATAACTTTTGCACAAATAGCTGTCTAGGTTAAAATAACTCAGATAATAATGACAGAACAGGATTAATAGCAACAGTTTTGTCTGAATGTTTCTTTAAAATATTTACTGAAAAGGTGTATTGTGTGATGAAGTCTAGAGTCTTTAGGCTTTTGTCTAAAGACACTAGAGTGAAGTGAAGCAGATGAGTGAGATTGAAAGTGTCTACTTCATGAAAGAATATACATTAAGGTATATAAGACATTTTAAAGTCCTCGTTGTTAAGAGATGTTAATTTCAGTACATTAATCAAATAAATGAATTGCGTTTGTGTTACATTAATTGTTTATTTTGAAGGACTTACATCATGTATTTTGTTTTAAGAATAGGTATGATTAAATGTAGTGGCTTGTTCCAATAACGAGTATCGAGAATTCAATTATTCGTGCTATTTATTTCGAACGGATTATTTTGATTTTACAAGAGACTGATTTAAGAAAATTAAATTTCATTTCAGTTAATCTAATAACAGAATTGCAATCGGAGCTAGATTCAGTTGCGAATAATTTGGTTACTTTTAATTAATTGCCATAATCCTTCTTCAAGTTTACTGGAAGTTGGAGTTGGCAAAAATTTTTGCTCGGAGTGTAAATTTGCTTTTACTTTATTATACCTATTTTGGTCTGTTATTTTCAAATAAGTGATAAATTCTATGCATGAGAAACTAAACTACTTTGCTTTAATCCGCGAATGAATACGAGGGAAAATCGGTGTAATGCTGCAACCTGCCATAGCAAAGGTATTGAGTGATTTTAAGTTTACGAAATAGCTCGATGTTGATTGAGAGTAGGGCACTTCTATAAGGCGTCCAATCATATTTGCATCAGATGTTACATAGACGTGTTTCAAACTTACTTATTGCTTTAAGAGTACATAAGTATTATTTATTATATATTATATTTGTATAGCCTTGAAATTTTTGAATAAAAGTACGGATTACATTACAATGACCCTCATGTTTTCTACATGAACATTGAAATTATCATTCAAATGAAGCTATGTCTGGCTCCGGCTTAATATAAATTAGACAATTGTAGCCTTGCGCCCGGAAATGTCAAGAAATGATCACAAATACTTTACTAGACAAACAAAGCTTTCAGACTAAGTCCGACAACGGGATATCAGCTGAATTGAATAAAAAATTCAACGTGGCATCACGGCAGCGTGTCTAATCCGTCAGTCAGAGCCGCTCGAGATGACGCTAATCCGAACTAATTAGAACAACATCAACTATCTATGAGACCTAATGCTAAACTGACAATTACACGTCGCATGGAATAGACAATTCATCGGAGACATAAACAGATTAATTCACTACTATATTAAATCATTCCTACTACTGTTCCATAATTGAATTCAAAAAAATAACTCGTATAGGAAAAATATTCGTAATATTTTGTATACAAAAATCTAAATTTCACTAAATTCTTGATTAATTTAATGGATTAATTAGGCTTAGTGTAGATCTTTGTAGAAATAATGTGGTTTACGTCCAAAACTCAATTTTATCGGTAGAAAAAAGGACTTGCGCAGACGCACATAAACTTGGAAATATTTTAAGAATATTATAATGTTTATGTATCTTTACTCTATTTATTCATAAAGTAAGTTTAAATACATATTAATATTAAAATCATATATATTTTAACTGACTTCAAAAAAAGAGAGAAGGTTCTCAATTTGACTGTATGTATGTATGTATATTACGCGATTATTCCGCCATTTATGAACCGATTGAGATGATTTGTTTTTGTCCCTTATAAATTGCATCAAAATCGGCCCAGCGCTTTTTGGGAACGGAAAAAAAATTAAAAAAATATATTGTTATACGTCGATGATGTTAGAAAATAAAGTATTTTTAAATGAATTTTAAAATGATGTTAGAAAATAAAGTATTTTTAAATAAAAGGAAAATCACCTTCGAAAAATACCAAGGAGATAAAAAGCAATAAATAATTAGTTATATATTATTATTGGTAGTAGTCTAAATCGATACTATCTGCATCAGCTTAGCGGAGGATCTTTTTGGCTTGGTAAATGAATCTTCTTAACGAGAAAACAGATAAAAAATAAACTAAAACGCTTGCATCTCCTCGCTGTCGCCCTAATCACTATTTAATTTTCAAGAAGTTTGTTCCGCTGGGAGTTTCACCCCATGTTTTTGGTGTCACCCCACCATTGTTAGCACAATATAAATTTGAGTCTGATGAAAAGACCTTATTATCTATATAAATAAATAAATAAATAAATATATACGGGACTATATGACACACGGACGTCTGTTCCTAAGGTAGGCAACTTAATGCCTGGTGCATTTTTAGACTGTACTCACTCTAATAGAAGTAGCTTAAACAATAGATCGGAGCTCAAAACGATTGCCTTACAGATATCAGATCGACCTTCGAGTTTTGACCTATCGAAACTTTCAAAATTCCTCTAAGCTATTTATTTATTTATTTATTTAGCTATCATAGTATCATGGTAGAATAGGATAGATACCCAAAGTTTACATATCTACTATTACATAAAATATACATAAATGTCGTGTCTAGACCCAGTTAGCATCTATATGTTGTCGTAAGTCACACTTGCAATAGCTTGCTTGGTGTAGAGGCGGTATGTTTATTTTAGATCATTATCACATCTGAAGAAACCTAACTCAGCATCGACCTTGTGATCCCTTAAAATAGAGCTCACGACTTGTCAACATAACGAAACTGCAGTAGACTAAATATGTTTGGCTCTTAAAGCATTTCATAATATATCCCAATTTTAAACAGGTCTCTATAATAACAACGCAAGATTTACCAGCGATAGAATAGGTAAAGTGAAATCCACAAGGTACCCGGTTCCAATCTCCGGTGAGGTCTATCTCGGTGAAGATTACGTTTGGGTACCCAATGACACATAATATTATTAGTTATTTAGTATAAGATATCGTCAATGAATATCCCACCCAAAAAAAATTGCCACGACGAGACCATACGGCTCCCACTGTCAAAAAACCTTGCCTCTTACTCTGCATGTCATAACTTCAATAATTCTACCCTTAGTCAAAGGCAGGCTTGGCCAAACTTTACTGATCGTTGCTTTACAGTTATACAATAGTTCTTGTAGTAAAAAAACAACCCCGCCACAACTTTTTAATTGTAGTTGCCCTCACACTTCGCTTGTCTCGTCGTGCGCACCACTACCGTTTTCCCAGATAGGCGTTACCATCCGTCACCAACTCGAATGTAGATTAGTGATTCGGGAAACGTCGTTATATGAGACTCGCGCCGAATCCTTCGGCCCGTTGCGATGCCGTCACGTCCGTCTACACTATCAATGGGCATACACGCGCCGTGGGCGCCTTGCGTAATGCTAAACAGTCAACTGTACACTATTCAAGGTCAGCTCTCACCACCTATATCACAGCTCAAAGCCATGCGTTCAGTGTCACCATCAGGAAGCCGCTATATGCCCTACAAATAACCACTTCCCGCGCCACTTAACTTCTTCACTGTATATTACCTCCGAGAAAAGAACATTTCATGTATTTCCCGCCGCAATTCTTCATAAAAATAAAATGTAATTGCCTGTCTGTGGTTTGCAAATAAGAACCTAACGGTCACCGATGCGTAGGATATTGTCCTATGAGGGTTCGTCATCTATAGTAATACTTCTAAAAAATATTCATAGCAGGTGAATTATTTTACAAGCCACACATGACCAATTCACCGCGAACAATATCCGCACATCCGGCGATGACTTATACTATTGTTTGTGCACATTTTGTCGCCATCGAATGATAATCATTGATCGATCATATTATAACATCACTGGACGGATCGGGTTTTATCCATTTCATTTCTTTCTAAGTGCAAATATCGCATCAGAACTTTAAATTTCACTCTCTCTAGGAATAATCCTATTATTAGCATTTCGATGACAAACTTTCGGGGCCCAGAACGTAGCTACATTAACTCTCCTATTAGAGGCAGCCATAAAGCCCTCTTGCGTGCGGATGGTAGGGCAGACAAGGCACGATAAAAGATTATCTTATTTAAATACAAAAATCAGAGGAGGTTGTGGCCTAATCAGTGGTCGGCATTTGAGTCGATCGCTAGGTTAGGTTACTCTCGCTGCGACCGAATGATAGATGGGTGACTCATTCTAGAACTATTTTATATTTGATATAAGACCTCCTCCGTGTTTCGGAAGGCACTTAAAACACCGGGCAGATGATCAGATGGCAGTCGGTCACCCTAACTCGCCCCACAGCTAGATCCTCTGCAATCTAAGCAGAGTACTTAACCGGGATAACGCTAGGAAAAGAAGAATTTAAATACAAAAAACAATTGAAGTTTGTTACAACGTGTAGACGAAATTGCGGATATTACCTAGTTAGCTAATATTTAACGACTGTTTGCGGAAAGCTCGTGCCATTCGAAGACGATTGTGAGTAAAAAGTCGTTCGCACTGTCGCCGGGCACTTTCCTTTCAAATATTTAAACAAGTGGAGAGCGCATCCCGAACTCGACGTACAAACGCAACTTTGGATGCCTTACACGCATTGTTTTAACTAACTTTCGAATAGGGTCCTATAGCGACAAAGTAAGAGTAGGTATATTGTAGACGAGCGCCCTCCTTTGTAAATACTTAAAATCTGGTGTGTTTGCAGTCAAGCGCATTTTATTTTACATAAAAAAGGCAACTAACATACGAGTATGTACATACATATGCGTGTATGTGCATATCACTACGCCGTTTTTCGAAATATTTTTTATCATCAGCTCACACCCGCGATTAATCCGAAGGTTTACGACTTAGGAACTTCATAGAAAAGTGCATACTTTGCGAGCCCTTTGATAATTAATAATTTCTATAGACATTCGTAGTCACCATCTGTTAGTGTGGTTTCCCATTAGCCTCACATAACGAATTCCAACGTTCTGAGTTTCTCGTATATCAGTTGATAGATTTAACAAATGGCTGAGATTTTATCATAAAAAGCCATTTGAAATGTACTCCGTGCAGCTCGCGCCCGTACCACGCGCCATTGTGATACGCATTGTATCAATGGCATGGGAACTGGAGCGCAGGTCGAGCTCTCATACTGACTTGTGAATCCGCATTAGTTTTTTGTAGATGACATGGGCCAAACGGGCAGGTAGTTCACCTGATGATACATGCAATGACTATCGACAACTTCTTCTTTTATGCTTTTCATTGGCAAACACTATATTGTCGCGGCCCAGAATGTAGCCACATTAATTCCCTTATCGGAGACATCCATTAAATCCTCCTGCGTGCCGGTGTCAGGGCATGCAGGGCACGATAATAGGTGGGCCATCGTTTTTGTTCCACAACACAAACAGCTCAGGTTGATGCCACCTGTGAATCTCCAACTATATATATCGACAACTAACTGTCAAGAAGGATCGCTGATACGTCGCTAGCATTACAGAAATGGAACCTTTCTTGAAGGTCTATGTCGTACCACAGAGATATTGATCGAACCAAAAAGTACCTTCAAATCGCTTGGTTTAATCTCCATTTTACAATTTAGATATACATATGTACGATTTTTATATGACACGGAGTAAATGGGTTGAGAGTTCCCCGGATTATTAGTGTTCAGTACTGTCCATCCATGGAACCACGAAAAGGCTCACAGATGATAAGATGTTCTTATTTTAAAGGTCCTTAAGCTCAAATCTGTTCAGGATCTTTGTAGAAGGCAGCAGGTTCTAAAAAGTGTGCGAGGCAGAAAGAACTCTATTAAATAGCTAAATTTCGGATATATTTGTAATTGGATGAAATTTCCATACTATATATTATTGCAGGAAATTTGCACTCGGCCTCGTTTCTTGGGGGACACCACCCTGGAGACTGAGACGGCTGTGGCACCAGAGGATGAGCAAGATGAGCAATTTGCGGCGCGATGGAGTGTGGATCTAGGCGAGGCTAGTGACGCCAACGTGTGCTGTGCGGCCACCGCATTGGCGCTCACCCCGACCCTCCTGGCACGTGTGGCACCACCGCAGACCTTCCGAAAGCATTATACAGGACGATTTAAGTATGTCAAAAGAGCACACTCATTCCTCAAAATCCGGTAACTCATCTGCAAGCGCCCCGATGTTGCGGTTGCCCTATAGGCTTCGGTAGTCACTCAAATAACCTCGTTGCTGCTCGCGTTCTTAGTACGTTCTCATGTACGTATCTCACTTTCCTTGCGTTCGATGTACGTACGAAATTTTGAGTACTTTTATACGCTTTGGTATACATTGTCACACTTAATGTTGGAGTTATTTTATCATGTTTAATCCTTTCAAAAACTCTTCAAAAGAAGAAAAACTCTCGAAAATTAATACATAAATATTTTGAAATTAATATATACTAATCCCAAAAATTAAAGACAACATTTGCCGGTCAATTTTACTAATCTGAATTAAATGTTTCCGAGTCGCCGATTGAGCCCGAAACCGAAAGCGATGATGCGGAGCGCCGTACCGTTTCCCACGGCCTCAAACCCCCCTTCCCGCCACCTTTGTGCCCACTTCATCAAACTTTTTACATCAATTTTCATGTTTGTCCAAGGGACCGCCTACTCGGGGTCTCAGCGTAATCGTCTCTGGCGATGTTTTGTTTTAAAACCAAGGGGTTTGACCTAAATCAAGCGTAACCAGATAATTCCTGGCGAAATTTCTTCCCATTATACTTACGAGACCAGTAGGGCTAACAGCAAAAACCAATCTGAAAAAAACGATATTTCATGTTCGTAATGCGGAGACTGGGAGAGTACCTACACTCTATAGAAAACTACTATGATTTATACGGTTTATATGGTTATGACTTGTGGTTCTATACGATTTATATGATTTTCTATATTAAACAATGCTAGTCGCGTAGTGAGGACCTCTTTTTAGTGTGTTTGATTCAACAGATCTAGTAAAACCTAGGCGTACTTATATTATGTTATCGTTGTTCAGGTTTAGGTTCTGGGTGTTCGGGACCTGGCGAGAGGTGCACGTGGACGACCGTCTGCCGGCGCGCGCCGGTCGGCTAATGTGCAGCCGTGTTGGGCTACCTGATGACTTCACGCTATCGCTACTAGAAAAAGCTTACGCAAAGTAAGTTATACTAAAACATTATTTATTCTTGCTACTATCGATATATACATATCCACGGGCGGAGGATATATCCCAGCAGGAGAAACCAAATGGCCGGGAGTCAGGGCGACAGATTGAAAAAAACAGGCGAACTATCCTAGCGGAGTCCAGTGACGCCACTTTCAGCGTTTTGGTGGTGAGCGAAATGCCATAGAAACCCAGTCGTCTCAGATAGTGCGAGAGGCTGACAAGGAACAAAACTCATACCTGAGGATCAAACCGTTAGCCGATATAACGATTGGGATGATTTCAGCAAACCCCACATGTGGCATATGTCAGTAATCTCGTGAGCCAGATCCAAATATTTTCGTTCTTTTTATGTCTCAGCTCTCACAAGATTTTCATAATATGTAATAGTAATGTCTACTAAAACACCTTCGACTCAATATCAAGCCTGTTGGCCAGTGTCGTTCTATCTAGCAGTTAGCTATATATTATTTTTATTTTCTCTCTTTTCTACTGCATGGCGAAGGTTTCCCAACTACTACATTGCCTCTGACTGTATGTAAGGAACTTTATGAGAGGAGTAGCAGAAATATTTGGCATAACTAAAATTTCCTAGTATATTTTAAATAAAAAAGGTTAAATGAAAAAAATCAGTCTTTGTTTTTGTCAGGCTGCACGGTGGCTACTCGTACCTGCGTGCGGGCAGCGTGGCGCGAGCTCTGCAGGAACTGTCCGGTGGGGTGGTGCAGAGCTTCGCCCCACCTCGGCAGCCGCGTGCATTGCTCTATCGGGTGCTGAACTCTGCCGTACCGCGGTCTACTCTTCTTGTAGCCACTGTGGCCACCACGGTAATAACATCAGTCAGTAGGGCATTGCCCCTACAGTAATATAGAAAACTTAACACTCTATCTTCACTATCTTTCCTCGCACTTTATTATACAATTAGAGGTAGCGCCATGCTTGTAGCCGAATTGGGCCGGCGCGTCCGGGTACCAGTACCTCTTTCTCACATGAGATACGAAATATCTGCTATTTGTTGATATGTCAGAATTTAATTTTTATTTCAGCTTACACCATTCTATCTTCTCTGTTTCCCTTGTCGCATTCTATTATGCCGCTCCGGATGGAATATTGCTTTAACTAACTACTTTAACTTGTTTAAATAATATAATAAATTGGTGTATTCAGGAGGCGTGCGGCGGTGCCGAGGGTGCCCTGAGCGCAGCGCGGGAGGGCTTAGCGCGAGTGCCATCTTCGCGGCGTCTACGTACACGCCTTTTGCAAGCGTTACGCACCGCACTACCTCTACACGATTGCATTGCGCATCTCCGTGACATGATAGCTGAAGGTACCGTTCACAGTACCGTTTTTTTCAGAAACTAGCTAATATTATACCTTTCAGTCAACAAAACTTAAAATGTATAAATATTTCAGCGAAAAACAATATTTTACTAGGTTAATTTTGCTATGCAAATTTTAGCGCCAAAACGCTCTGAACTATCACGGCGAGTTTTCGACGTAACGCCTTCCAAAAAAAAAACAGCTGTACTCGAGTGCGATTGGAGTGTACGTTAGCATGAACGATTTGTTGGTCAAGATGTGACGTCATGCGCTCTGATGCTGAATTTAACTGATTTAAATTTTCAAAATATCAAACAATCTGACATATTTTAGAAATGCCACCCGATTTATGTAATATTTAAATCTCTCAAGTGCCCAGAATAAAAATTTATTAATTTTAATGGCAAGTAGTCTATTGTCCACTACAAAAATCGATATCGTTTTTCGGTAACTGATATGTAAAAATTGAATATTTAAAATTCTTCGTTGCACGTGAATTGGTGGTCCTGTTTAGAAGTTCGCTCCCCATAATACGCTAAGGAAGGATAACTGACAAAATAAAATATGTGGACAAAAGAAAATATGTACTTTTCACTCCACAAAACAATGAATCTGAGTCCATTCGCATTTTACTATGCGCGTTGTTGATCTTTCGATCACATAACAATATATCGTCTTGTTCAAATCTTGACCGTTGTGTCATCGGAAGACGCTAATGCGATTTATAGTCACTAGGCTGGCTGCCTTATTTGGTATTATAAAGTACTAGCGGAACTGGCAGACGTTGTCTTACCCGAAGTTTGGCTCGTCCGGTATTAATCAGTCAAACAATCTCTTTTGTCTCTTATCCATAAAACATGACACTGCGAAGGTTTTATAACACGATAATTTTACATGGCACGTCAGGCAAAAGGTCTAGTGCGAACGTTTGAAGCATTCTGGAGTAACGGCCAAATCCATATTTTTTTATCTTTCCACTTTTTCTGTGTGTTATTGTTTAAAAACTTCCCTGAAATAAGGGGACTGTAAAAAGACATACAGAATTGAAATATCTCCAGTGGTTTTCGAGTTTTTAGCGAGACTAACGAATAACGATTGATTTATGTACATATAGATACATTGTATGACTTATCACATTGTGATTGTTTAGTTTCCTTACAATATTTTGACATGCTTTACCTTAATAGAGAAATCTGTCTCCATACGCACGGAGCTTTGGGAGCGACTGCTTTGCGCGTTGGCTATGGCGCCGGAAAGCGATACCAAATAAATGTCTTAATGGCCGCCTCAGGTCGAGCAATCGATGTCGCTGCTTTTTGGGCTTTAAAAATATAGGCCCTTATACCCAAAATATAGTTTACCAAAAAAAAAGCCAAAGTCTGGTCCGTGATTCGAACCACAAAGGAGTCAGATAGTCAGGCCAAAGTTTCCTCAATGATAATGTGCTCTGGTAATACATAAGGATGCCAAATCGGAACAGTACGTAAACGGTATCAGGATTGCATAGCGCTAAAGGAGATTTTGGCTGAGATTCAAAGACACCATCAGGAAGAACCTCGACAATTAGGAACTTCGTAGTTTTTTGGTACTAGGATTGCATTATTAATAAGGAGATTTCAGCAGAGATTCAAAGAGCCGTTAGGAAGAGCTTGAAGAGGTCTTTTGATAATAGAATTGCATAAATTTTAAGGAGATTTTGGTATGAATTCAAAGACTCGCCAGGAAGAACTTTGAGGAACTCTTTTGATATTAGGATTGCATAACTTTTAAGGAGATTTTGGTATAGATTCAAAGACTCATCAGGAAGAACGTTTTTTTATATTAGGATTGCATATCTTTTAAGGGGATTTCGTCATCGATTCAAAGACTCGCCAGGAAGAACCTTGAGGAACTCTTTTGATATTAGGATTGCATAACTTTTAAGGAGATTTTGGCATTGATTCAATGACTCACCATCGGGAAGAACCTCCGGTTCGACGATGGGCACGATGCGCTGGCTCTGGCAGATGGAGGCGTAGCGCGCGAGCACGTTGGCGTTCTCCATGATGGACTGGTAGGAGGGTGTGAAGCGCCCAATCTTTAGCACGCAACGCCACTTAGCAAAGTGGCAGCCGTCCTTCTTGTACTGGGCGCAGCGCTGGGCCAAGTCATCCAGACCTGTGACACAAAATAACATATTTTTAGGGTTCCGTATTCTTACAAGAAACCATTATGGATTCACTCTGTCCGCCCGAATGTCCACCTGCAAGATGGTTCCCCACTAGAATTTCCAAAGCAACGAGATGAAGAGATTTAAGATTTACCATGTTGATAGGATAAGCTAAAAACATGTTTTGAGCGAAATCGGACAACAACCTTAGAAGTTATTTAACAAATACCTTATTACCGCGTATCAGATACGGAACCCTTCTATATAAGTGTGTTTTGGCACTCTCAAGCCAAGTGTCTTGGCGCTTAGCCACTTTATTTTGTACTTATCTATTTAAATGAATATACAGGAAGTGTGTGTTTGTAAACTAGAATTCCTAATTTGGAATGGACATTTAATGTCAGATGACTGACAAGAAAAAAAAAACCAAAGCTATTTCGCCTTTATGAAACGTATAGGATTTTAGGACAAAGTGTAATATAAAATGTGAAAGCACCCAGTAAGCTTTAAACACAATTAAATTGATGTATTTCTCTATAGTAGCTCTTGGGAAAACTATTTTTGGGAATTTAGGTATATGGTTGATAATATTGGTATAGGCCCGACGACTTGGACCGCCTTTGCGGGAATGGGGTGGATTGGTTTAAATTTGTATAGGGGAGAGTGGATCAAGAGTGGGGAAGCCTTTGCCCAGGGTGAAGTGGCGGCAATGCTGTTACGTCAAGTCATGGTATTGTTGTCGCGTTTCGTTCGGTTTGTGAGACTTCCCGGTGGCTTAACTCGTCATTAAAGGCCTGCAACGCATCTGCTAGCCTTCTGGGAGTGCATGGACGTCGATAGGCACTTAGGTGCCTGCTGCCTGCTTGTTTGCTCCTTGTAACATAAAAAAATATATAATTTAAATTCATCCATGCAGTGAGAAGTGGGAATGATAAATTTTAAAATCATTTTTTTAAAGAGTCCAATAACGGAGTTACCGAAACCGAATATATATACGATATTAAGGATAAATCGACTAAAAAAATATTATGAATACACCCTAAAATAAGATTAGATCCATGCGCGACGTAAAAATAAACAACACAAAAAGGAACGGTTCGTTTTCACGAAATCCGGCCGACTATTTCAGTCTGTCGTGAGAGAGAATTCGTTCCGAATCTATTGCATTAGAAGACGGAATCTCAAATCTGAGACGAATCGATTTCATACAAGAACGGGTATGTATGTCGTGTTTGCGCTGATCCCCACAAAATGGGATTATTTCGAATGCGCCTTTCTAAGTGCAGAAAAGTGAGGAGGCCCGACCCCAAATAAATGAGAAAAAGCGAAGGACACAGGAGCAGATAAAGCTCTTTTGCATCGTCAGTAGTGAAGAACGAAGGCTAGAGATGAAAAAAATACCAAAATCTACAAACCTTGCTGGAAATTCCTGCATTGTACTCGGTGATCCCTTCTAATTCCTAGCATTATCCCGGTTTAGTACCCTTTTGCTTAAATTGCAGATGTTGTGGCTGTGGGGTGAGTTAAGATGACAGACTGACATTGTGCCAAGAATCTCCACAACCTCTACAATTTCACGACTAATATCACTCAGTGACATTAATCGAGGGTCACTGACTTATGTACCTTTTGAAACACGAAGTAGATAGATAGATAGATAGATAGATAGCAATTGGTTCAAATGCAGACCACTGATTAAATTGCGATCTCCACCCACGTACTTTGTAAACACCTGGAGTATATGGCTTGAAGAAGTATCCTTTTAGAAGAGATTCTAGTCCTACAGTGGACTGTCGCAGGCTGAATATGAACAATTGTCAAGTTTTTAATTTTACATAAAAATAGAAAGAAAGAAAAGCTTTATTTGTAACTGCATATATGTATAAAAGTACAATCAATAAAATTAAAATTTAATTTAAATATAACAGCAGCATACCAATAGGCAAAGCAGCTCATCGAATGCCGCCTGTCATAAGAAATCTTTGACACGCAGCGCTGATTTTCAGCTGCAGCCCTTATTTAAGTGACGTCACGGTTACTCTAGTATTAAAAGAAGAAAAGAATTGTTGGGCTAATTTTACAAAAGTCATAAATTAATAAAGGTTGAAAAATATGAGATAAATAATTATGTTAAAATATACATCATAATATATGTAACTTGAGATTATTAATAATAATTTCGAGGAAGAGGTGGCGCGACGTCTTGGACGCCTTTGCGGGAAAGGAGTGGATTGGTTTAGCTCTAGATAGAGGAGAGTGGTCTAAGAGTGGGGAGGCCTGCTTTTAACTGCTTTATATAGGATACCACCTGTAGAATGAATTTTCTATCAAATATACCTACTTGAAAAATTTCAATGACTTTACTTAAGTGATTTTAGACTTTTTATAGAATTTAACAGTTAAAGTTAAAAATAATTGGAAACTCAATTGTTAATTTTTTTTCAGCAATTTGTAAATATAAAAAATACCATATTGACGCAAGCAAAGGGGATAAAAATATTTTTTAAAAATTATAAAAGTAAAGGTGCGTAGAGCCAAAATTTGGACAAGACGATGTCTATCGGGTCCGCCAGATTTTGTTTTGAAAGTGGTGCAAGTGATTGTATACAGACCTTTGGCGTAGTGACCCGAGGTTTAGATCCACCAATGGCACCTGGTAGTATAGAGCCAGTCTCATGGTATCGTGCTAGAATTTTGGAGACGCATCCGTGAGAGACTCTAAGCTGTCGACTGATATCACAAGGCCTGCAAAAACAAATAGTGTAAATCATTATGATTATTGGGACAAACGTTCCTTTCTCATAGATTTAGATCTTATAGACTTAGATTTTCGAGGAGATGGTCCTTTATAGAGGGTATCTAAACCTTTTTGGTACCAGGGAACGTTTCTTTAAGAAATAAAACTGACTCCTAAATTGTTGTCGCGTATCATTCGGCTTGTGAGAGTTCCCGGTGGCCTAAACTACCTTTAAAGGACGCCAACGCATCTGTGAGCCTCCTGGGGGTGCAGATGTTCATAGACGTTAGTGGTTATTTAGGTGAACCACCTACCCGTTTGCCCCTATTATAAGAACTAACTATAAGAAAAGAAAATTGAAGTTAACTGACCTGATACCTAATTGAGCCAGCTCTACAATTCTTAACCTTACAGCATTTGGAAGTGGTCTACCATTGACAAATACTCCACCTAGCTGGTTTACTTCTCCATATTGTTGTGCCCCAGCACCCATGCCGGGGTTACCCATTGCGCCTGCATTGGGATCTGCAGACAATAAAGGACATTTTAAAATATTTTGCCTTCAACGTATTATTATAGCAAACTACAAACTATCGATATATCTATACCGTATACTTAAAATACCTAAAAAACTGATGAGTTTCGGTTTTCTTAGTTTGGAAACAGGTGAAAAAAAAAGTGGGAAACAGTACCATCCTCTAAACCGCATTCACAAATTGAGTGAATCCTGATCCTAAGCTTAGCCAAATGAACAGGCGTGCACGCGTAGCCAAGACGCAAGCGACAGATTGTAGAACTGTATATCTGTCAACCAACTGTACCCCGCGACTTCATCCGCGTAAAATTAAGTAAAACAAATATTCAATATTATCGTGATTATATATAACCTATATAGCCTTCCACGATAAATGGGCTATTTAACACTGAAAGAATTTTCCAAATTAGACCAGTAGTTCCCGAGATTAACGCGTTCAAGCAAAAAAACAAGCAAACTCTTCAGCATTATATATATGCATACATATAGGTGAAAACCTACGCAGTAATAAATTAAAATCTGTCGAAACATCTATTTTGGACATGAAAATAAGACAATGCGGGAGTGGTGGGTGCGCCGACTAATTTGCACTTATGTGTATATACAAGAAACATATATTTGACTAGCTGTTACCCGCCACTCTGTCCGCTTTAAATGAACTAAAAAAAATATAGATTCACTTTTAGCGTGATGATATATATATATATATCCACGCAATTTTTTTGTGTTTTTTAAAAGAATATTAGAAATACTTTTTAGATTTAGAAATTGAATCTATTTATTTTGAAGATTCCTATTGCCTTTCTCGATAAATGGGCTATTTAACACTGAAAGATTTTTTCAAATCGGACCGATAGTTCCAGAGATTAGCGAGTTCAAGCAAACAAACATACAAACTCTTCAGCTTTATATAATAGTATAGATTAAAGGTATAAATGCACACAATCATGTACATATAATAGAATATTTATGTATATAAAAGCGAAAGATGTCACGCGAAATTTCGAAAAACACGGGAAGCACAAAGATGAAATTTTACAAGGAGGTAGTTTATAGTTAATAGACATCTAAGAACGGATTTTTCGCTTGAGTCAAATTAAAGAGGTCTAAGAGCTCTTGAAGGAATAATTTTATGCGGACAAAGTCCCGGGTAACAGCTAGTACAGTATGAGAAGAACAATTAGTCAATGTTTGTTAACACAATGACAATATTTTCCTTCCCAGTAACAGACCTGGAAGAATGGATGTATTAGAACGTAGTCATATTATGCTAGAACATACTCACAGACCGTATACTCCTTGTTATAAAATATGTTTCATATTTATAAAACACAATAAACAAAGTTCCTACGTATCGAGTGGCATGTAACGGAATATTGTATTAGCAAATTCACCAACAGAGCGAAATTAACGCTGCAACAAGATAAATTGTGTGTAATCACTAGTTTGCAATATTTGATGAAATATTAAACATTATCGTTTCTCATTTATAATGCATCTGCAAATAATTACACACTATTTGGGGATACTTTAATGTCAATACTGAATCGAATATTGATCTGCTCTCGGTATGTAACCTAAATTAGATATGTGGAGATATCAGGCCACTTTTAGAAAACAATTATTTTGAATATCAAATTAAGATTGGAACGCACATGCGGAAATACTGCCATATTCGGCGTTTTCCCTAGTAGGTACTAGGTGTGATATAAATTATTGTGTGATCTATTTAAAATAACTTATTTCGAGCCCCTCGTGCCTCAATACATGCACGCAGGAGGACTTACTTAATGACCACATCAGATCGGACAATTAATGTCGTGGTCAAATATAGCAACAGTTTTGGCATTGAAACACCAAAAAGAAGATTTAAAATAATCAAGAAGTAATTGTAAATATCGGAATATATTATTGTGGAGCGAAGAAGCGCTTTTACTGTCTTTGCCCACAGATATGTTTCTCGTTTTAACTCAAAAAACGGCTGGGCCTATTTGACTCCCGTGTGTTTTGTTGTATTCGCATTATTTCTGAGAAGGTTTAAGATGTAAGAAAGGAAAACTCAAAAGAATATTTAAATATACTAAAATATGCAGAGTTGGTCGCATCTTCGGAATAGGTACCTTCCAATAGCTGGCGTTCATACTGAATCTTTTGTTACCATAAATTGGACCAGACTTGGTTTAAATACTGTTTATGATAAAACATTTCCGATAACCGGGACGGGCGCAGTTTACTTTAAAGAAGGAAAACATGTAGTAATTGGATGCAGACGGTAATGCATCAGACAGCATGGATAACTGGAGAAGGGGCCTACCTCCAAAGGCGGACGCACTATAGGCTGCTATAGATATATAGATAAAGAGCACTATTCGTGCAAAGTACTGTCTGTGAATAGGGTTGCCAGACCTCATTTGGGAGTAGAATAGATAGGGTCGCCAACATGTTTGTACATACATAATATCTCCCAGATTACAAGTGTCTAAAAGATACGGTAGCTGCTTACCATCTTAATTGTATACCATGCTGTTTTCAGGTTCTAGCACGCAAGAACACCATCAAATATGACTTGCAGTGCATTGTGATGAAGACGTATGTACCACAGAAGTATAAGCTGTATAAGTCACGTCTGCCGCTATACTACTGTCAAGGGCACATCCTCATCATGATGTTGACGACGGTCACCAGATACCAAATACACGAGTTCTACTTTCAGTCAAGCATTAGCATGCCCATGAGTGTAACTATGGAGTTCTATCACCCTAGGCGGTATTGAAGTAAAATGATAGATGTGATACATTTGCAAACTAGCGTTTTCTTTTTCACATTAGGATCTTTCCTCCATCCCTTTCCAAGTGGAATCTATAATTATATGTAATACTACGTTTCTAGTCACCAGACTAGAAACGTAGTATTACATACAGTGGATTTAATACACATCATTCTATAAATACACTCAAATATTTTAAGAGATACACTTTAAACACTATAACTTCTTATTTACCCTTCTAGCACTTTAAATAAGCACAATTGAAGCAATGACGAGAATTTTAGGTATATGTCAAACGATTCCTACATTACCTTTTGAAAAAGTACTGAATTTTACTATTTTTGCAAAAAGAGTCATTAGCTTGTTAAGTGACTAAGTATCAACAAAAATCTCGATAGAAGGTCTTGCTAGAGTATGCCAGGAGCTCTGTTCAGACCCCGATCCTGCTGGGCCATCGATGTAGCTTCACTCATAACAACTTAAAAACTTGCTTAACTGAAGTGCAGACGATGATATTGACTTCGTCTTTCGATGGAAAAAAATTGATTGTCTATAAAGTCGGTTTATGGATAGTAAATTTACGTGATAATGCTGAATTCTTAGGCCGATCATTATTCTTTCGCTTGTTCAGCGCTCTTGCTTGCACACTCAGCTTAGGCGGAACGTGACAACGAGTCATGCCTTTTCGTGCGTACATCCGGCGTTCATCGATTTATAAGACGTTATCATTACAGAAAGTTTTAGCATATATTGGTCAAGTAGCCCTAATATTTTTAAGGAACAAAATAAGTAAGACAAGAGTTAGTTTACTTTTATTACTTTCCTTACTAAATTTGTCTTTTCATATTAAAAGCACGCTTATTCGTAAGGCATAATATTATACAGATAAGAAAGATATTTAAATTATACAAAGACATACATATTGAAATTTGAAAAATGAATCACTGGCGTGTTAAGTTAGGTGACTAAGCAATAACAAAAGACACGTTTCGTTTAGTTTTTATTTAATTGTTTGCTATATTTTTTTTTCACAACCGAATAAATGTCATTTCTTTTAAACAGGAGAAATTAAATTATGAAAAGTTGGCTAATTTATTCAAAATATAACTGTTTTCAGTACTTGTTGGAGTTCGTACACTCTTTGTAAAGTCTATTTTCTTGTTGATATTTCAGATTTGGAGCGGAAAATGTGTTGGCGCACCAGAAAATGAGTACAGTGCTTTAGTGGTGATTTTGGTAGTGTCGCAATTAGGTTACAACATAACACAGGGTATTCGAAAATGTATGCGAAGTAATGAAATTTCACTAAATGTATGTAATGTTGCAGAATGATTATTATTTAGAGCCAATTTTTTCCCACTGCAGGGCAAAGGCTTCCCTACCCTTTTTCCACAAGTTTTTTTCTAAGGTTATGCGTTATTTTACTCTGCTTGTCACTCTCTTAATTTATTAAAAAAATAATCGAAACCAAATAAAATAAACAAGACTCGCGCTTCAGCAAATTACTATTATGTTTTGCAAATATCGTTCGTATGTTATAATTGTGATAGATAAACATCTGGAGTACCCTGTAAGGTATGGTATATCATTTAACAGGCGTATATCAGATAGCTAGCATTAAAACGGCGCAAAAATGCAATAATTAAATAATAAAAACCTCTAAAAAACCGCTATTTCCTTACAAAGAAGTGCGCGATTTTTTGCCGTTCCGAGATAAACGCTACAACGCGGCTGGCACCATTTTTTTCCCCTATAAATTAAATACTACCTAATAACTAGAAATCTTTATGATTAGAAGGAAATATGAGGTTTTTGTACCTGTTATTGAATACTAGCTGTTACCCGCTACCTCATGCGCATTGCGTTCATTTTAATTAGGTTTGCTTAATTTCGAGGATTACAAGTTTTTAAACCGATCCCAACTAGTTTTATCAAAATTGAAGTGTCGTGTGTTGTTGATTACAAAATCAGTTATATTTTCATCAAAATATATGCAGCTATTTCGGAGATAGCCCGTATTCGAAATTCGCCCACGAAAGCTTTTGCGTCCAGCGACACATATTGTTCTATTCACAGAAAAATAAAATTTGACAATTCATATAACATACGGTAGTCACGATTGCGCCTTGATATTATCCAATACATGTGTTTGAAAATGGTCTAAATCGCTTGACATTGGCGTGCGTCTATTTTTAGTTTAATGTATTAATATTGCATATATTACATAAAAATATAAGCATTCGTACGCCTTTTTCTATATGAACTACAGTAGTGCTAAATTTCATACTTTTTCGTATATGTCATTTTCGTAGAATGTTACGTAAAGCTTTCGCTTCACGTATTAAGGGGCCATCCATAAATTATGTGCGTCACATGAATTTTAAGATTTTTGACCCCCTCCTTGTCACACTTTCTACGCGCACTTCCCCTTAATGTAACACCACAAATTTTCGAATTTTGTGCATAAACAAAAAACAATTTTATATATATTTTTAAACATTTTTAAAACTTTTTAATTTTGACATGTGACGTCACAAATCTTTTCCTCCCCTGGCCACTGTCACACTATGTCCCCCTAAACTTCGGAATCTAAATGTTTTGTTTGAACGTTTTTTTAACGCGCGTTAAAAAAGCTCCCGTGCGACTGAGAGCTTGCAAAATGTCTATATACTATAAATCTGTTCTCTACCAAGCATTTTCCCGGTCTAGTACCAGGGTCCGCTTAAATTGCAGAGCATGTGGCTGTGGGGCGAGTTCAAATAACCGTCAGCCAACTTATTCCACTGTTTACTCGATAAAAACGGCATCGTAGTCAAAATATACGTATTTTACAAATAATTATAAAATGATTTATGGTATTTAAATGTCATTTCAATGAATTTTTAATATTTGTTTGTCTTTTTAAGAAAAAACTCATTTTAGTTAAAAAGACAAAAATTGCTGTATTTCAGTTTTGGATGGAGATATCGCAATAATGCTTAATGATTGGCTGATAGAGGACGTTGAAACGAAGCGGCTTGTTTTATTAACACTTTCATCTTATATTAAACGTGCGATATACGCATGATATATGGTACAGTTATGTTGTTTTATTTATTTCGCGTACTCGGAAAAAGAATCACGGCTCGACAAACAATTTGCAGGGCTTACTGTAAAGCTAGTTCGTGTTGTGCTCACTTGTACGACTTATGAAATACCCCTTTGTCGCGGGACAAAGTAGCGACTCTGATCGGGGAGCTGGCGTGAACGCGCGCGAACACCGCGAAAGCCGTCCACATTATCGTTCACGCCTTTTAACGGAGCTTCACGGCGCTAATGTGGAGCCGCCATAATATGTTATGATATATTTATTGCGTACACTGACATTTTTATTGTGGAAGTTAGATAAATAACATTACCTCATACATCAAATACCAGTTCTTTACAGTCTCATGTAAAGGGGTAAACCCCTTCCTATTCCATCTCTAAACGTGGTTTTCTTTAAGGTATTGCTGCAACATCAAATTTATGAATATTATATTTTTTTTATGATAACCGTGGCGCATAATACCGTGGAGTCAGTAAAAATATTTTATTCTTATTTAAGCGGCTGTATAAATTCTTATATGGAATGTTGGTGTATCTGTTTGCCGGAATTTATTAGTCTGGCATTGGCTGCTTTCCCAGCAGTGTGAACTATTTAGGATAAAAGCCGTCCGAATTATTTAGGACTAACCTTGCAAATAATATTACTGCCTTTATTAGAAACTGCAGAATAACGTAAGATTTGAGTAGCCAAGTATAACGCCTCTTTAGGTTTTTCCTTAAACAGATCTTTTTTTCGCTGGGAAATCCCTTTACGCACAACTCCATCCGCAGATAAACCGGTATTCCGGAGGCACTTGCGAACAGAAGTGTAGGACTCGCTTGCAATGCCAAAATACCCACCAAACCCCAGCAGCGCCCTCTTCATCCTTGGTAGGACACCAAGGCTTGCTTACACACTCCGAACCGGTGTCCTGAATGATTCTACCTTAGAATCTGAAGGTGGGGGAAGAGCAGCCTGACTTGGCGTCTCCTTATACCCAGCCTCATTCCACCCTAAATTAGAGGTAGCGCCATGCTTGTAGCCGGATTGGTCCGGCGCGTCCGGGTACCAGTACCTCTTTCTCACATGAGATTTTTACGTGCCTTCCGAAACACGGAGGAGGTCGGATATCAAATATTAACCAGTGCTAGAATGGATCACCCATCTATTACCCGGTCGCAGCCAGAGCAACATAACTTAGCGATCGACTCAAATACCAACTACTGATTAGGCCACGACCTCCTCAAAGTCGTGGCTTAGTCGTTTCGCTATACTATTCATTAATTTTGAGTATTAATTTTGAGTGAGAAACACCGTAACGGCGACCACGCAGTTTGTATAGTTCTAACGGAAAATGAAATCTATAATGGATTTTCTCATTTTGTTAAGGAAACTCACACGTGCAGTTTGTATATTGTTATATTTATAAGGACTTTGATATTTTAAAGACATAAGAAACGCTAAAAGCTTGCCGATGTTACGGAAAACGCCGCCGGCATTCAACCCTTCGAGAAAACCTCGAGAGATTATTTGATATCTTAAGCGTTTCCTCTGTATCCACCAAAACTCGTCAAAGCGGTCCGTGTAAATGTTTTTAATTCTAACCGTATCATCTCTATTATATTCGAATGATTAACAATACATTCCGATTTAGGTATTATAGCGTCCTCTTACTCGCAAAAACATTATAAGGACAATATTTCCTTTACGCCTTCTTTTACGCCTCAAACATAAGCTTTTCGTCCTTTACTATATGAACTGCTTCTTCATCCTAGCGTTATCCCGGTCTAACACCATGGTTCGCTTAAATTGCAGAGGATATGGCTGTGGGGCGAGTTAAGATAACCGATTGCCATCTGACGACATCCTCGGAACCCACACAATCTCTACAATTTTACGATTAATATCACAAAGTGACATTAAACGGGACCCACTATTTTATGTGCCTTCCGAAACACGGAGGTCGGGTATCAAATATAAACCATAGCTAGAATGGGTCGCCCGTCTGTCACCTGGCCGCAGCAAGAGCTATTTAACCTAGCAACCGACACAAATGCCGAACACTGACTTGGCCACGACCTCAATATATACTATACGGACTAAATATAAAGAGAAAATTTCCTTAGAAAATGAGGATTATAAATAAATAATCTTTATAATTAATACCATGTAGTAAAGATTAGTAGTCAGTGTGAACTTACCTCTATTTTCGAAAACGCATTGCGTTTCAACAAAGATATATTTAGCGACTGCTTTACTAATTTGTTCTTTCATGTTATTATAATAAAGTCAGTTTAAAGGTAGCTTTATTTCAAGGAGCCATTGAGCCCGTTATGGGGGCACTTATCCCAAATTAGAAGGGATATGTGGGGCAGATTCACCATGAAACGTTGTAAGCGATAGAGCGTATGATCCTTTGCGCCAAGTTAAATCCACCCCATTAAAGCCACTTCCCCAATATATTACTCTTATACCCGACTCTAGTTCACAATAGAAGGCTATACGTAGCTATTGCCTTGATACTATTGTATACTTCTAACATTTTTTCTGTTACTTAAACTGTCCCACAGCTGGGCAAAAGCCTCCCCTTTTCTCCAACCATACTTTCCTTTCCATTTGAATCCATTCGAATTGAATCCATCGGCGTACCTGGTCATCGGCGGCCACTGGTGGGATCAACTAGACTTTGGTACGAAGACCGGGATAACTCCTACTTAGATATATGAATAATGAATAATCATCAAATCAATTTCTCTGTCACTTTGTGATATTAGTCGAGAGGTTGTAGAGATCGTGGGGGTTCTGAGGATGACGTCAGATGGCAATCGGTCATCTTAACTCGATCTACAGGCATATACTCTGTAATCTAAGCGGACCCTGGTACTTAACCAGGATAACGCTAGGAAGAAGAAGATTCACTCGTACGTTGCCGACTCTATACTCTACCCACTATAAAAGAGCTCTAAAAACCATATACCCTGTCTTTTGGAGACATAAGGTATAGGGTTGCTAGAACTCTGAAGACTCTACATACAAAAATGGGCCCGGTAGGCTCCTTTTTGTAAGTTGAAGCAGTCAGTCTGCTCTTCATAACGAGAACTTTTGTTGTACCCTAACTCTACCAAAGTAGAAAATAAAAAATAGACTTTAATAACGTATTTTGAGTTCAGGAGACATCCGCTAAGAACGGATTTTTCGGTAGGCCCAAGTAAAGTAAGGGCTCTAGCAAATTTGCTTTCGCGGCGGACAAAGTCGTCGGAAACAGCCCGTACTTAATAAGAATAGTCTTGAGAATACCAACTATTTTCATTAAAATACATTAAGGATGATGTCTTACATACAGTGATGTGTGAATATGACATTTTCATCAGATTTTTTTTTAATTTCAGGAATATCTTTTATGTATGTGTAATATTCCCGTTGACCCTCCTACTAAGCTTAAATGAAAAGCTTATATTATAAGTGGGTGCAATAATACACCAGCGGCAACGGGATTTGAACCGGGTACCTTGCCGATTTCAGTCCATCCTTATAGAAGCTCTATTGAAAAACTTGTGTTTTGTGTGGTATGAATTCATATAGTTAATTGTCTTATAGTAAGTTATATGTTTCTTAACTTGGTCACGCCATAACTTGAAAACGGAATTATTTTTATTATTTTTTTTAATTTTTTGAAGTCTAAGGAAAAAAATATTAAAAGAGATAAATCACAAAAAGTTAAAAGCATTCAAAATGAACAAAATCATTGAAATAAACGCAGCCGAAGTCGCGCGAAACAGCTAGGTATTTATAACTAGGTACCCGATATGTATAAAATTGCTAAATCCCTAAGACATCCTTAATCTCGCCATATGGACTACTAACTATAAACAACCACGCTGCCTGATTTCATCATTGTATGTCCCGTCACTTTCGAAATTTCGTGTTAGGTGACCTTTCGCTTTCATATATACAGTACCTATCTGGATGACTTATCTTTAGTTCGGTTAAAACGGCGTTCTCCAAAAATAACATATGAATTACGTATACATAGATAGATATATAATATAGCTCATATGTGACAACCCTGATAAAAGTTGAAATAATAGTAAGTAGTATATACGCGGCAACCCTAATCGTCCTGGGAAAGCTCCGTCAACCAATTACTCTGAAAGACTTGTGCACGGAAGAGGTATTTCAATTTAGCTTATTGGCCGATGTGCGCGGGATTTTGACAATTTCTTCTCTGTCCGCTCTCGTCCTTTCCATTTCATCTATCGAGGGAGTCAGAGATATAGCTCAAAGTCTTTGCACATTTTTGTCCTTGAAAACAAAGTACTACAAAATTTTGCGAAGCTATCCCACTTCTTAATCCATCTTCCTCTTTCCTGGTCCCATCTCATCCACAACTTCCCCGCAAAGGTATCCAAATCTGTTCCTCGGCATCCAGGAAGTCGCGATATGGGTCCATTTTGGCGGGTCCATTCGAGCCACATGCCCAGCCCATTCTCATTTATAGAAAGTATTTTCATTTTTACCACAAATATTACTTTATCGTCAGATTGCTGTTTTGAGTTTATCCTCATTTTAATAACCATAAACAAAACTATTTTAGCTACTCCTAATGTATAAGACTGCTAAGGTAAAGTTTAATTTATATCTGCATTTTTAAATAGAAACTAGTTGACAATATTAATTCAATCGCTGAAAGCCACTCGATCCTTAAAAATTTGGCTTGGCGGAAATTTCATCAATCAACAGAATGAGAAAAATAGAATGGCCAAGAGCGTGGTCAAGACACGCTTATATAGAAGGATTTCGTATCTGATACGCAATAAACGTAATATAATATAACTTCAAAAGTTGTCGTCCGATTTCGTTCAAAACAATTTTCCTAAGGACTTTTTAGCACGTTCTATGAACATGGAAAATTTCAAGTTCAGAAGTTCTGGAGTGGTACCAACCTAATCACCTTATTATCGGACAGAGGGGCGGAAGGAGCAAAATTATGAGGGTTCCTGGCGGTTATGACGGATGTAGTACTACGGAACCTTAAAAAGAAAAAAAACTAAAGCTTAGTAACTAATAAGTACAGGGCAACTAATACCCTCCAGACCTTATCGGCTAATATTAATGTTTATAAGCCGCAACGCCGATTTAAAATTTACGCAAGGGTTAGAATTGCTCGGTTCGTGCCGCCATTAGTTTTTCACTCGAGTCCCGTTCAATGTTGTGGAAGTGCGTGGAAAACCAGAGATATGACGGTTACACAACATGTCGTAAATAATTCAAACGGTCCTCGGATTTGTTCCGGACAGTTTGAAATTTTGAACGCCATTTATAAAACGCCACGCCGACGCCATCTTTGTTTACTTTCACCCAATTTATAAAGCGATACACGTTATTTATAAATGCGTTAATGTTATTTATAAAACATAATGCGAGTGTTATACGTACGACGTGTTAATGTTATTACACGTACGCTTAAATGGTTAAACAAAGGCGAGTAAGAACGTTTTAAATTTTAATTAATTAAATTTTATGTGACGTTTTTCGCATAAAAGTAAATTTTTACTGTGGTTAATCTACATACGTAAACATGAATGTGTATTTTCATTCGTTTCTTGTATTAATTCTACTTTTGATAAGTATATATATGCATTACTAGCTACATTACTAGCTGTTTCCCGCAACTTCTCCCGCGTAAACTTGCGAGAGCCTCTAAATTTCCTTAATCTAGAAATCGGTTCTTAGCGGATCTTTACTAATTATACACTACCTCCTTGCTCAACTTTCATCTGGTGTTAAGGATACATTTAATGTCCTAAGTAAAATCACAAAAATCATTCATCTCGGAAATGAGAGGATGAATTGGCCAATAATTACCTTTAAAATTTACCATAATGCTGATGTGGCGCCTCCTTATTTACGTAATTCGACGGACATTTTTAATATACAGAGATGTTACTCCTTTATGTAGTCTCCTTGAGTGAGAGGTTCGGAGTCATTATGGACCATTTATTCTACTCGCAATGTCAAAAGAAGGTTTCTATATAGAATGGGGTGAGCGGAGCGAATCAAAGGAGTAAAAAGTGTGTACTACCTACTGTCGAGCTTTGTTACACCATCTTTACAAATAGAAAACTGGCAACCCGCCTCGCTTTCGCACGGTCGCAATATAGTATGTATTATACACATAAACCCTAATTTTAAATAACGCTGTTTATTGATGAAAACCGTATTAAAATCCGTTGCGTACTCTAAAAATCTAAGCGTACAAGAGCGGGAAGCGACTTTGTCTTTATACGATGTAGGAAGGATTGAAGATTGTGGCATGATATTTTTTTTTAATTAGCCTATTGTGTCCCAAGATCAAGAAGGGGGAGGCCTTTGCCCAACAGTGGGACCCTATAGCCATGATATAATTTAAAATAAAGTGGCCAAGAGTATGTTAATACAAGCTTATACCCCTAAAGGCCCCTAAAGGCCCCTAAAGGCCCTATCTGAAACGCGATAAACGTATTTGTTAAATAACATTTAAAGTTGTTGTCCGATTTTGCTCCTATTGTAATAGTAAAATTGCAACCTTTCACTAGCACAACACTATGTTTCACATAACTTTGTCACCTCACTATTGTATAGTCCAATTACTCTTTGATTAAATCCCTCTAAACTGAAGCACGTTTTCATAACCAACTCTTAATTTTCACAGTTTTTTATTAGGTCCAAATAATTTTCCTAACTAGTTATTAGCATGTCTTATCAACGTGGACAATTTCAAGTCTCTTCATCTAATACTTTGGAAATCGGACAGGCAGACGGATTGGATCCTAATAAAATTGTACCATTACCTCTACATTAGTCACTTTGATTGAATGACGGCAAATTTTTAACAATGAACATGGGAAATTTACAATGTTTGCAATTCTCTTATCAAGATGTTGTTGGACGTTCAACCGAGCGCTCTGACGACTGTATTCATTTCGCACCTACGTCAATGTTATCACAGAGATGACGAATAAGATACATTGGCGACGCGATCAAATTTTATATCTTTCTATAGGGTTTATTCCGTTTCAGATGTTTCAGTCTAAAAATGCACCGCCCGCTAATTAATTCCAACGCTTGCTTCGGCAGCGTTTTTATTGTTAAATCAAACCCAACCGCACACAGTAAGCCAATGATATTGACGAGCTTGCGTCTTTGCGCCTGCATACTATTTTGTAAGTAGAGGTGAATACTGTGGAGGGGGCGAGCATTTTTAGACTGTACGCACTCTACTTATTAACATACGACACACATCATGTCCTGCGTGTCCCAATACCTGCACGCGGGAGGACTTGATGGCCGCCTACGGGCGAGCAATCGATGTCGCTACTTTTTGGGTTTTGAACATATAGGCCCTTACACCCAAAATATAGTTTTGCCATTGAAACGAAAAGAAGAAGAATCAAGCTGACAAACAAACTCGTCAGGTTTATATATTAGTATATAGGTATCTTATGTTTATAAATATATGTCTCAGGCAACTGTTACCTATAAAAAAGGTTCTATATTTCTTAGACACAGCAAGCGCTTGTTCAATTTTCATTAGTGTCATCATCTTGGACAGTAATTTTTGGACAGTCTCTATTGAGAAATAGCCTTGAATTTAAATATTTATTATTATTATTATTATTATTATTAAATAACTTGTAAGACATAATTTCTCATGACTACCCTTATCTTTACGACCTTTACCTCGCAGTCTTAACATAGTAACCAATATAACCTTTTCGGTTCCCTTTTATAAAATTTATCGGGCGGCATCCCTCAAGGGAAGATCTTGGTCCTGCCATAAATACGAAATTCGTAAACGCATGCTGTTACATAAGTGAGCCAATAATTGTGCTCGAAGAAAATAATTTTTTATTGATTTTGTGCATCTGTACTGAAGAAAAACATTTATATATCTCGCGCATTCACACATATTGCTGTCCGCCATGCTGTTTCTTCTTGACGTGACGTGATCAGTCAGTGCGCACGGCCGGCGCTGGCACTGTCCCGAGAGCAATTGCGAATCGGGCGACTAACGAGCTTCCCGGCCACAGCATATTTGCCATTCCAAAAGATATGCAAGTCAACAGCTTTTGCAAGTTGCGAATTTTCTTTACATAGTATGAAATTTTCGTAGTATGCTATCTTGGGAAAAGCTTATATATTTTTAGTATATAATGATGTTGTTTTTTATATCAATTTACATGTTTGTAATGCTCTCCTGTAAAACTGGGAATTCGGAGTTGCAACTCGGATCGAATCGGAGTATTGGACTGTGTTCTAAAAGTTACGCCGTTACATGACAGTCGTTTTCTTTAACTTCTTTTGTTGTATGCTATTTTTCCTTATTCAATTTTTAGAGTATTATGCATACTAAGCAAGCCAACGTCTGGGCAGGACATCGTAGTATGGGAAGCGGTTTTATCGGAAAAAAAATACAGTTAAAGAAAAAAAACTTAAATGTAGATTATCCGACCAAAAGGAAACGTCGCTAATCCGTTCGCTTTGTTACAATAGAAGCAATTTATTTATAAAAGGCCGGCACTAACGAGTATAATCCGGTTACAAACTGCCCAGAACCGGATGTAACCGGTTCGCCAAAATTTAGAACGGTTAAGTTTAAAACGTTACACTATCCCCAATATCTGTTTTGAACGACTAGTTAGCGTAGTTGGCAGTGACCCTGCCATCCGCTTCGGGGTTGTGAGTTCGATTCCAGCCTGGAGTCGAGTTGTATTATTATTATAACTTTTTTCTTTATGAAACAAAGAGTTAGGCAAACGGGCTTCACCTAAATGACTACCAATGCCCATGGACAACTACACCACCACAAGGCACAGATGCGTTGCCGGCCTTTGATGAATGAGTATGTTCTTAAGGTCACTAAGTGGTATTGGTTCTTAAACACAGAAACTGGAAAATGTATTTACACATTAAAAAAATACAGAGTGTAGAAGACATCATACCGGATACGCATCCCTTGGATTCAGTACATGATTTATTTATATAATAAAACGGGCAAGTGTGAGTTAGACTCGTGCACTAAGGGTTCTATACCATCACACATAAAGGCCAAATCTTTTGATTTCGAACACTTAGAGGGTTGATCTTTTTACAACTTCAAGGAACCGCAGAACTCAGTATTTGATATTAATTTCAACTTAGTAACTCGACGTGATCTAGGAGGTACGGAACTCTACAAACTTCTCTGCCTGCTTCTTACTGCTGATCTTAGTCAATGTTTCTGCCTCAATGGAAACACGTTGCCTTCAAAAAGACGCAGATTCCAGTTCTGCTATGATGCAAGCTTATCTATCTATCTTATCGATATCTAGGATCGAACCTTGTACCTAACCGATTTTAATCCGTCATTCAACCTATTGAGTTATTGAGGTGTAAAGTTTATATCGTAAAATTGTCGTGGGATATAAGAAAGCCCCGAGGCTTCAGTTGCTTTTTCCGTTAAGATTTTCTAACAATGCCTTCTCCCAAGATAACCCCCACAACAATACAACTGTTTAAGCAAATATCTCTCGTTTCCAACAATGAGAGAAATCTCATTTAAAACGAAATACTTTATTTTAAAGCTATTTGCACGACTCATTAGAGAATGCGGAGCATTAGAGAATGGTTTTCGATAAAAAGTTTTTCTCCATTTCCGTACTAATTTTTACTTTTACCGCTTTGTTAGTTCTCCATAATGCATACCTTCTTATTCTTCCAAAGATTATCCCGGTCTAGTACCAGGTTCCGCTTAGATTGCAGAGGATTTGGCTGTGGGGCGAGTTCAGATGACCGATTGCCGTCTGACGTTACACTTGGAACCCCCACGAGCTCTGCAACATCACGTTTAATATCACTCAGTGACATTAATCGGGTCCCACTGTTTTACGTGTTTTCAGAAACTCGGAGGAGTTCGGATATCAAATATAAACCTTGGCCACATTTTATTTTAGATTACTTTTCCTACCAGAAAATACTCTATGGATCTATCTCTCTCTATATATAGATGTGAATTGTGCAGTTTGGGTTTTCGTAGCTATTTTAAAGGTATTGGTATTACACTTACAAGTTACAACACATATTCGTTCAAATTTTATGATCAGTGCTTTATTAGAATTTACGTACGTAACATCGTTAGACTTTATAGCCAAGAGTATAGAATTCAATTTCGTTTGATGGTGGCATAGATTGGGTTGGGACGCGTTTGCACTGATCGATTCAGAACAATATATCGAATGAATTCCTCACTTAGCCTATTGTAAACTAGCGCAAGTTCGTGGCTTTGTTAGCGTAGGATAATACAATTTTATGTTGATGGGAGTCCCATGCTACTTGGGAAGCCGGTCGTGGCGGACGGTCGGCCTAAGCCTCCGCCATCTGAATATGTCGCTTAAGCCGTCATATATGAATAGTGTATAAATAAAGGAGGGTAGTTGTTGATAAGGATATAAATAGAATGACACGCAGATGGACGGGGTTAGTCGTATTACAACCGTGGACTGACCTTATATAAATAGTAGACTACAAGGAAAGTTGTGAAAGTGTTATTAATAAAAACTTTTTTGTTCTAGATGTTAAAAATAATCGAATGCTTTTTTGCCCCTTGTAATAAATATAACTAATGAAAGTACTTTTATGCAAAGTAAATTTAATATTCCTCGTCCCATAGCTACATCCTCTACTATTTAAATGGACCCCGGTACTAGACCGGGATAACGCATCGCAACGCAACGAAACGCAACGCAACGCAACGCACGCACGATAAATAAGTCGAAAAATAATGTATTCACAATTGACCTCATTTCAAACAAGGTGTTTTCTCATAGAAATACGCGCTATTAAGACAGATACCAACCAGTAAGTTCAATGCGATTTCGGTAGTTTATAATTTTACATTTTTTTTAGTCATCGATTTAGTATATTGAGTATTTCGTTCGAAAGCAATTCGGAATGCCTCGTTATTGCCGCCATCTTCACCGGCGTAAACCTTCACATTGATGTCAAATGCTTTAATTCTATTCACCTCTTCGTCAGTCAGCGAAAAGTTAAGTATATCTATATTTAAACCTATATGTGTTTTATTAATAGACCTAGGTATTGGTAAAGTTCCCCGATCAATCTGCAAAAATAAAAATGAGTATTGCTTGAAATTAGCCGTTTTTTGCTTTTGATCATCGAGATGATTGGAACAAATTTTGAGTATTGACGCGATTTCCGATACTGAAATTCAGCTGCGTGTATCAGTTTATCATCAGCCAGATATCATCAACCAGAGGACCTAGCACGAACATTCTCGATAGTTTTACTTACTTTTACGTTCGAAACCGAACGTCAAATTAAACATTAATGCTACTGTTCTACACAACTTAGTTGCTAAATTATTGCTAGCACGAATGAAATCAGAACCTGCACGTATCGAATCTTCGACGTTAAGTCGTGTAAAATGGAAGCGCGAATCTTCTTTTGACGTTTCGTTTCGAACGTAGAAGGAAGCAAAACTATCGAGAATGTTCGTACTAGACCCTTAGACCATAATAGTCGTAGTAAATTTTCTATCCTTATAATATATATACAAAACTTAAGTTATAAAATATCATGAGAAGTTTTTGGATATGAAATTATATACACAGAACTTGCTGTATAAATTAATTTTGAATAAATAAAAAAAAAAAATAAATATTCTAAAGTATTTGACTAGTTTGAATTGAATAGTTGTATGATAGCGTCAATCTACAATAGTAATTTTACAAACTACCTATAGTAGGGGACCTCGTGATGCTAAATTTATAGCCACTAAAACATTTTGCCAAAAACTATTGGGTTACCTAGATTAGGTGCAAAAACGATAAAAAAGGTTACGTTAAAGTAATATGTTAATACTGCTTGCAGCATTTGCTTCAGGCATTATTGATGGCTTTAGCTACATGGCCTTCAGAAAATCGGCAGATTATATTGTATCCGTTATCCTTAGGAGCCTAAGGATTTCGGACGTTTTTTTACAACTTTCTGACTCTCCCATTTTCTTATGTGAGACTATCGAAACATAATGTCCATGTAAGTTATTTACCTTATCTGAATCTGACGCGCTCGATTTAGTTAAGGGTCTTAAAGAACCCCCCATATTAAGAGTTCATAGTTCGTGAGAGTACATTACAGGGTCCAAGTGACATTAATCGGTACCCAAAGTGTTAGATTGAAAACCAGTGCTAGAATCGGTCACTCATCTATCATCTGGCCACGGTAAGAACTACTTAACCTAGCGATCAATGCTAATTTAAGAGACGAGCGATTAGATTAAACTGCAAACTTCTCAAATAAAAATGTGTATGATCATGCTAAAAGAATTTACAAAAATAACTTAATCTTTGCTAATTTTGAAGATGATGATACGACAAGGAGCCAAGGACCAGACGGGGCCGCAAAGGGCCGTCTCCAGAAAGATTGAGGTCTTTTTTGAATGTCGTATTGGCTCCTAACAACTGGTGGCAACTGGGTTTAATTACATAAGATTACAGGCAGGATATGTTGATGATTGGTGGTGTATATTTTTTATTTAGCCAATTGTGTTCCACAGCTGGGCAAAGGCCTCCCCACGCTTTGACCACTCTCCTCTATCTAAAGCTAAACCAAAAATTAATATTATTTTAAAATTACAAACACTTGTACCTTTTAAAGAGGTCTTTCCCTGCTACTAATGAATCACAAATTTATATGGTTTTATTTTTATTGTATTACTAGCAAACCCGGCAGACTTAGTCCAGCTCGAACGTTGGGTTATTAACTATTTACTGCATTCTATAATCCTATAATATTATTCCCATGCCTTTTCCTATTCCCGTTCTTATATCTTTCCCTTTCCCACACCCGTTCCCTTTCCCAGTATTTTTGAAAACTTACCCATAACAAACGGACACACACTTTTTTAAATATACAAACCCTTGTCCTAACACTCATGAACACAACAAAAAAGAATTATCCAGTTTGGTGCAGTCGTTCGAAAGTTATGCGTTTCTGAAATTCATTAATATGGATAGAGAAGACTTAAAAAGGTGTAAGGTAGGATTATTAAATAAATAAAAGTTCTTTATTATTCAAAACTATTTCTATGGCAATTTCTTTTCTAATAATGGAGTTAAGAGCGTGTTCTGAATTTTAAAATCTGTTATCCTTTAATTTTGCTCAAATAACTGTAGAATAGTTAACATTATAATACGAATGTATTAATTTACCAAGCTATAAACAATAAACTACATTATTATTATTGGACACGTGCCAAATATCTATAACTGCCTCTATATCCATTAATTCGAGACTTGAACTGATTCTTTTTATATTATTTTTATTAAATACATGCATAAATTGCAGTCCGTATGTATATATATATATATAAAAGGTCACCAAACACGAAATCTCAAAAACCTTGGACGTACAACGATGAATGATTTTGGCAAGGAGATAATTTATAGTTAGAAGACATCCGCCAAGTAAAGATATATCGGTAGGACTATATCAGGAAGATCCAAGGGCTGTTGCAATTTTACACCTACAAACTCGCAGAAAATAGCAATTAGTAACCGACAAGATAGTATTAAAATAAATTGTTTGCAAATTTCTAAGAATAATTTATTGTAATAAGCATTTTTGTATTACATTATGTAGCCCCGACTTCGGAACTAACTTATCAAGCCATGTGTCTGAAGTCAGTTCCTTCCCATACAAGCAATTTAAAAAAAAAGCCTTAGGACTAGTGAGACTTTCCGGTGACCTAAACTAGTCATTAAAGGCCAGCAACGCATCTGCTAGCCTTCTGGATTGTCCATGGGCATCAGTAAGCACTAAGGTGCCTGCTGCCTGCTCGTTTGCCCCTTGTAACATAAAAAAAAACACTGACGGCTGTAGGCTTATCAAAAAAAAATAGAACATACTGGTAAATCTTGAATAACTAAGTTACAAGCAAACAATAATATTACAAAGTAAGAGATGAAGTAAAAATATTTTTGATTGGACTGTACATATCTGCCCGTCGGATGATCTAAGGGCCAAAATCTCCACTTTATGAACCCTCAGATCGAAAACGGCTTTGTGGCAGACCAAGAATGAGATGAAGAGAATAGAGATAGTTAACGCAGAGCCTTAGACAGAACCATATGGAATGAGGGTAAAGAAGCCTTTTCCCTTTTGTGGACAAAATAGGCTCCAAATAAACTATATAAATAAAAATGAATTTCTAAAATACATTTAAGCGCATAACTTCCGAACGACTATACCAAATTGGATAATTTTTTTTTGTTATGTTCATTATTGTTAGGACAAGGTTTGTATTCTTGCACGTGTCTGTCTGCCTGTTTGATACAGGTAATTTTCGAAAATATTAGGAAAGATAGCTTGAACGGGAACAGGAACGGAAACGTAAATTGGATCGGGAATAGAAATGGGAATGGGACCGGCAAAGGGAACGGGAATAATATTATAGGATAATAGAATGTGGTAAATAGTGAGTAACCCTACGTTCGGGCAGGACAACGTCTGCCGGGTCCGCTAGTAATAATAATAAAGCACAATTCATCACTTCACATTATGAACAGACACAACTTTATATCATTATTTATCTATGTAGATATGTTAAAACTGTAGAGATTAAACATAGAGTTATGTAATAGAGTTTGTATTTCACGTATGCAGCAATATGTTTCGATGTATCGCTTGCGGTTGTACAAATTGATTCGGTAAGCATTACTACAACAATTATTAGGTTAGACGTATTTGTCCTAATTTCGGCACTTATACAATACTAGGTGTAACCCGCGACTTCGCCCGCGTAAATTCAGTGATTGGGTTCAATTTTAGTGTTTTTATTCCTTTGTCGAAACCCCATTTATTTAGCTAATAGCAAAGTAGCTTATGTTACTCCTTACAACGTCAGCTATCTACCAGTGAAAGTCTCATCGAAATCGGTCCAGCCGTTTCTAAGACTAGCCGTTATTTGCGATTGCATGTGTTAAATATATTTCTTTTGTTAAATTTTAAAGGTTTATTTTTTAAATAATTTTCTTTTCCATATAGCAAAGTTACCTGTGAACATTGACTGTAGATATCATGGACTGTGACATTAGCTAAATGTCATCAAAATCAGTTCAGACGTTACAGGCATTAACCGTAACAAACAGAATAGAATCGTAATAGCTCTTGAAGCGATTTAAGTACAATCAGTATGATTTATTTCAACTAATATCTCCTGACATATAAGCGTATTGCACTAGCTATGTTCACTGGCGGTGCATAAATAGCATTCCAGCTTAATACCGACAATTAGTACACCTCGCGTGATCATTTGCTATGTTGAGTCAGTCATTTCTAGGTAATTATAACCGTTTTTCCATTGTGAATTAAATTTACTTTTGTTTTTCTCTCTTTCTTTCTTCCATAGGTGTAGTGAACAAGTGACTATTAAAACGAAACGGCACAATTTTTTAATCTATCCGTTTTCTAAGTGTTATACGTATTTGGTGTCGCTTGAGGATAGCTGTAAAAGATATTTTTAAGGCATAAACGAGACCTAGTAAAACTCCATATATTATTCTATTTGACAATTAATATAACACATGGTTGTCATGACTAAACTTTGACATTATCCAATAATAAAATGTATACATGTGTGTATAAATCGTTTGGCAATGCCTATGTGTGAGTGAGGTTTAATTTTAATAATAATTACATATATTTATTATGCACATTTTATTAAAATAGTAGATGCGCACACTATCTTCTATAAAAACTATATTTGTGTTAAATCTCATACACCTGCGTGTATTAATATGTATATATATAAATGAATAAAAAAATGTATGTACAACTGGAATATCAAACACTTGAGACCAAGAAAGAAACTTGATTAATATATAACAACGTACTTTTTTGCAGAATATGTTGGTATACCTGTTATTGAATCTAATTGGATGTGGGTTGGCAGTGCAGCCACATGGCTTCTCGGGCACATTGGTTGACTTTACGGACCCAAAGGTAATCATTTTTCTTA
This sequence comes from Charaxes varanes, assembly GCA_024363005.1. Classification (NCBI taxonomy): domain Eukaryota; kingdom Metazoa; phylum Arthropoda; class Insecta; order Lepidoptera; family Nymphalidae; genus Charaxes; species Charaxes varanes. The sequence goes on along the minus strand of JANCMC010049048.1, from coordinate 1,094,977 downwards.
TTGTATTACGTTCATGTTTTCTCGGTATTCAATAATGTAGGTTTTTCTTTGCATTTGTACATTTCATATGTTTAACAATGTAGGTTTTTGGTTACGTAATAATAACATCGACTCGCTTGTAATAAAAAGCACACGCGCTTGATTTGGTCCAATATATGTTGAATAAGGCCCCTAAGAGCATATTTGTTTAAGTTATCCATAAATTTAAATATTTTTATGCGCATATTGATACTCGAACAGAGAAGGTCGTTGCTTAATGGCTGGCATGTGAGTCGATTGCTAGGTTAAGCAGTTCTTATCCCGGACGGGAGATGATGGGTGACTCATTCTAAGACTTAAAATAGTTGACTTTCTCCATGTTTCGGAAGGCATTTAAAACAGTGGACACCGATTAATGTCAGTGAGTGATATTAGTCGTGAGATTGTGGAGGTTCGGGAAATGACGTCAGACTACAGTTGGTTACCTTAACTCGGCCCACAGCCACATCCTCTGCAATTTAAACGGGCCTTGGTACTAGACCAGGCTAACGCTAAGTAGAAGAAGAAGAATCTTTATTTTGAGATTCTCTCACATCTCTTCTCTTCGCCTAACATTCTTTTCATAGCTCCAATTAAGCTTATTATAAAAGATTTTCTTAAAAGTGAACACTACCATGGCCCCGCGGGGTTTGAACCACTCGTGTATTATTTAAACTAGGAAAAACCAATAGCTGATTTAATCAATAACTGAGATTGCATACCATTTATACAATCGGCGTATAGAATCGCCAATAGAAAAATTAGCTAAGAATTAATAAGAGGTAAATAATTTATGAAAATAGTTATAAACCACTTATATAAATTGATTATTTTTGTTAGTTTATCGTGAAACATATACAGCGAAAGGTTTGGTTGTTTAGCGAACTGACTTCGTCATGTCGTCCATAGACTACTGCATTACCAGAGGGCTCGTCTATGCGTTGCTTTTAAGGAATGAGTTTGATCTTTTCTTAAAGTTCCCCAAGTCCTATCGGTCCGTGAATGTTGTTGCTAGCTCTTAATTTATATCATTTCCTTCGATTTGATTGCATGATAAAAAAGTTAAATTTAGTAGTTCAAATTATGGGTAAAAAAAATCTTATTATCTCATCTTGTTCTAGGAAAAAATGACGGAGGGACTGAGCGGAGAGAGGTAGCGTGTAGTGTTTAGTTTAAAGAAACGTACGAGTATTTTACACCAAATAAAGGACCAAGCGGGACTTATAGTGATAAGTTTTGTAAAGATATAGTTAGTTCCTGAACTTTGATTTTTGTGAACGGAATTCATAGCTACGAAGCGAGAACCGTTCCGGTCGCCACACGGCTACGTAGAGAGCTCATGAAGAAGGACCCCGGACGGGGTCAAAACCTAGTTTATAACGTAGTTGCGACCACTGCATACCAACAAATACCCGATTTGAAAGCATATTCAAAAACGAGATATAGAAATTATTTAACGTTAAATTTAATTCAAAATCCTCAATATCTAACCTTAATATAACAATTCTCAATTTCTTTCATTTTTTTTTAATCTCCTAGAACTACCCGTAATAAAATTACATTTCCAGAAAGAGAGATTGTAGTAAATTATATCTATTATATATTTGTTACAATATAGTCAATAGTCTATAGTCTCACAGACTATGATTGACTATCTAAATCACTGATGGGCAAAATATGGCCCGCGGGCCAACTACGGCCCGCGAAAGTATTTATACCGTCGACATGGATTGAGCATATGGCCCGCTATAATTACGTTTTGAAGGTCGAGAAGTATAAAGTAGATTCTACTTAGTAGAACAATAGATGTATACAGCATTAAACACAAGTGTGTAATGCCGTAATGTTTTAAAAGTATTATGATTAACACAACATGCATTTTTTCTATAATTCTGGCCCTCGTCTAGAAATTTTGTGGCCCCCCAGGCCACAAAGTTTAAAAAAGTTAGCCCACCACTGACCTAAATACTCATCTACCTATAGCTGTAAATGTAATTCTGTATAAACTCAATTTTTCTTTTCTCTCTATTATAAGAAAGTAGCTTCCACTTATTACTAGGAATTCACGGTTTAAAAACGAGATATCTTTCTAAATAAATTTAATTGAAGTCGCGTATAAAATTTACTATAACTGTAGACTAACCGACGATTTCAATCATATAAACACTTAAGTATACTATTTTTTTTTTAAAGAATATTAGGAGTACTTCTTAGGTATGTCTAATATTCCCTTTTTCCCCTCCTACTAAGCTTAAATTAAAAGCTTGTATTAGGAATGGGCGCGACAATACCTCAACGGCGGTGGGGTTTGAACCGTGCACCTTGCGGATTTCAGTCCATACCTTATACCGTTGAGCTATTGAGGCTCTAATAATAATAATAATAATAATAAAAATCCTTTATTGACGCAAAAATATGGCGTGAAACATATTCATCATGAGTCCCCTACAAAGACGATACGATTTTGTAACTCAGGGTGAGTTACAAAATCGTTAAATTCTTGTGACGCGGCCACATCTTTTAAAACGTTTCAGGTTAGTTCATGCAATAAGCAGGAATATGCGTCTCGCCAAAATACTTCTGGTTTCTATTCTTTGACAAATTCACTTCCATGTCACTTTAAACTTAAGAACAATTCGTGCTGATACAATTTTCCCGCTCATGTGTGACAGGAAAGATACATTTCAAGCGTGCGTTCGTGTGAGACCGCACGTTTATGGTCATCTCGTGAACTTTCTTCTAGAATCAGACACGCCTTTTAATAAACTTTTATTCAGATAAAACATGTACTTTTTAGGACTTCACCATACTGTATGTTCTTAATGAAGGCAACTTATTTCCTGTAATAATAATCCACTGACATACTTAACACATATAATCTTTAAACAAATATATTAAAACATCTATACATATAAATAAAATTGAAGGGTCTGCTTGGAACGTCGAAATTAATTATTTTTACTTATTGGATGTGACTATAATATCTATATAAAATATATATAGCGAAAATGCAAATATTTTTTTTTTTCTGTCTTTTTGTTTCGGGAAATCTCCGAAACGGCTAGACGGATTTGGACGAGACTGCCACTGGTGCAGCACCTTTTACAAATAATCACTGAATTCATGCGAGCGAAGTCGCGAGGTGCATGTTGTAATTCATATAAAAATACCCTCTTCTGGGGAAGGAGACTTCTGGGGAAAGCAGGGTCACTGTCAACTGCGCCAAGGGGCCAGTCAAACCGTTCTAAATATTACATATATAGTTTAGTCATGAAGACGGTAAAAAATTTAAATATCGAATACTTCCTTTCTTTTTAAAATGGCATTGTATACATTCAGCCAGTGTCATGCAACACGGAGAAGACATAAAGGAGACTAAGCAAAATAAATATTATAATTTCGTTGTATAAAAAATTGAAATTTTATATATATCTTTAAATAAGCATCCAAGCGATCATTAGTTATATCAGAATAAAGAGGTTTGTGTGACAGTTTATCTTATTTGGAAGTGTCACACGTTTGTTTATAAATAAGCGCAATTCGAAGAATCGAGGCGATCTGCGATATGAAGTGGCCAGCCAGCTCGCATATGCTCTAATTTGTTATCACCTATTTGCATATACGGATGCAACGATTTACCTATCTACTCTGTGATACATTGCACTGGGCGGTACAAATCTTTTGACACTTTATTTACATACTAGTTGTGCCCGCGATTTCGTTCGCGTAAAATTAGGTAAAAAAATAGATTCAATTTTAGCGCGATGATATATAGCCTATAGCCTTCCTCGATAATGGACCATCTAACACTGAAAGAATTTTTCAAATCAGACCAGTAGTACTAGTTCCTGAGATTAGCGCGTTCAAACAAACAAACTCTTCAGCTTTATATGTTAGTATAAAATTGTCCAAACTTTTTACAATCTCTTTTACTGTATGGCTGGAATATTCGAAACTGGACCTATTTGGATGGGACTGCCACAAGTGGACAGCTGATTTTACAAAGAATAACAAAGGCTACTTTGCTTTTACATAAATAGACAACTAGTCACCTATTTCCAAATAAATATTTTTAAAGTGTGGCCCGCCAACATCCAATTCCTTAACGACGTGGCCCGCGTGCATCTCATTTTTAATGATGTGGCCCTTGCCTGCCAAAATTTTACCGAACTCTGCATTATAGAATCACGCGAATGAACCAATATGAGAGACGTTCTTGTTATATTGTTTACAAATTCTAAAAAATAATTAATTCTAATAATGGTTACAAAAAATAACCGTTACTTTCGTGTGGTTTCAAATAGGCACGCGCAGTTATTACGGGGTCGGAAAATGAGAACTGCGTCTTAAGTCGATGTAAGGATCAGCGTTGAGTTATGGGCGGCTAGATTGCGCTTATTAAAGAAAGTACCTCGGCGTTAAGCGTATATGCGAATCTTGTGGATATATGGCTTGTATTTATGAACCGACTCCCAAAACCCAGGGATTTAAAAAAAAAAGCTTTTATTTAACTAACAACGTATCTTTGTTTGGGTAGTATCTCTGGACTCAATTTTGGAGCAGATGTTTTTAAACGATTGAGTTAAGTTTTTTTATGTTACAAGGTAAAAACGAGCAGGCGGCAGGCAGTAAAGTGGCTATTGACGCCCATGGACATCTGCACGACCAGAAGGCGAACAAATGTGTTGCCGGCCTTTAATGACGAGTTTAGGCCGTGGGAAGTCTCACAAACCGAACGAAACGCGACAACAATACCATCACTTGACGTGACATCATTGCTGCCACTTCAGGCAAGCAACCTCTAATTAATAATATATTGTACACATACTATGTATATCGGATGACAATGTGATGTTATGATGACTTGGAACTGATATGATGATAGAGCTGGAAGAAGACGAGTGGAACTCCGTTATCAAACGATATATTCACATTGAGTATGGGTTCGTTTAAATCGTCTTGACTAGTACTTTGCCTTTACTGAAATAAAAGCTTTTTAAAAATGCTATTTTACTTAAGATTTATTATTAAACTAACCTCTCTTGGTACGTTGTCTTAATTTTTAGGATTCCGTAGTCCGAACAAGGAACAAATGTCTAACTTGCACAAATAAGAACAGAAACGCCTGAAATTTGATACAGTTATGTAGTGTGTATAGATTTTATTTTTGGGATCATAAAATAATTATAATTTTACATTATAGGAATGGCTTCCAAACATTTGAAGTGGGGGTAAAGTATTTTTAATTCCCTTAAAA
>JANCMC010049048.1:1046440-1089602 GCA_024363005.1 Charaxes varanes | reverse complement strand
ATAATTATAATTTTACATTATAGGAATGGCTTCCAAACATTTGAAGTGGGGGTAAAGTATTTTTAATTCCCTTAAAATAAAGGCATGGTTTCAAACACATCTTTCTTTATTGCGTACTAGCTGTGCTCGCGACTTCATCCGCGTAAAATTCGGTAAAAATAAATAGATTTAATTTTAGCGTGATGAATATAGCCTATAGCCTTCCTCGGTAAATGGGCTATGCAACACTAAAAGAATTTTTCAATACGGGCCAGTAGCTCCTGAGATTAGAGCGTTCAAGAAACAGACAAACAAACTCTTCAGCTTTATATATTAGTATAGAAGTATAGATTAAAGGTAGCATAACTCATAAAAATGAACTTTTCGTCCGAATTTTATAATTGGAAGGCAATCGGCATCCATCTTATAATATTAACAGCTATTTGATCTTTAAATCTCTCTTATTATTTTGAGAAATGTTGGGAAGTTTGTTTCAAAATTTAGCGTAAACATCCCTTGTTGGGTGGTTTACGGCGGAGGGTAAAAATGCCATGTCAATTAATAAAGTCTGCTGTAAGACACGGCTTAGCCGATTCCTTGTTATATCATAACTAAGGTTTGGCCCGCCCGACAGATAGCCTGTAAAGCTGCGGTCTCACTGGTAAATAAGAACGTTTTATTTTTAATTATATATTTATTTATTTACTAGCGGACCCGGCAAACTATGTTCTGCCCGAACGTTGGGCTACTTATTATTTACTTCTATTATCCTATATCATCGTTGTTCCCGTTGCCATTCCCGTTCCCGTTCCCGTTCCCGTTCCCGTTCCCGTTCCCGTTCCCGTCCCCGTATAAGTTCAAATTAACTCTACATTTTAGATATAAAACGTTTGTATGGGAAAAAGAAAAGGGCTGTATTTAGGGGTTTCCCGGAAATTATTCGGTTTTTTCTCGCCGTAAAAACCATCCTTGGACTTCAACGAACATTTTAAAGAAAGAATTGGTTAAATTGGTCCACGCGTTGTTAAGTTATATATATATATATATATATATACGCTTTATTGTACACCACAAAATAAATTAACAGATATGAAAGTAACATACAGCAAGAAAAGAAGTACTAAAGGCGGTGTTATCGCTGAAGAGCGATTTCGTTCACACCACCTTTAGGACAAGGAAATATATGAAATATACTCGCTTAAAACCGCGATTCGTTTGCGTGAATTCAGAGATTTTGTTTAGTTATGACGGTTTTTATTATTTTGTGTGGAAGCCAAATTATTTTTATTAAATAGCCTTTGTAACATTAGCTATCAGCTAGTGAAAGTCCTGTTGAAATCAGTCCAGACGTTTTGGAAATTATCCGGAAAAAACAGGCCGACGGATAGACAGACGGACAAAATGTTGTAATTTGTGTTTTTGATAAATGTATCCAATATAAAGTCATATGCATTTAGTAAAATAATTTAATTTAAAATTAATAAACAGATATTACATTTTTATTTATGTATATATGTATAAATGTTATGTTGATATGGATTTCTGTAAATATCACTTAATTATTACCGAAAATAATATTTTAGAACAATTTTCGTATAATGCATAAAAAAATCTTCTTACGAAAACCCAGTATTCATTAGTGTACCATTCTGGCGTTAGAAGTTCACATCCTGTCCCTTTTTACCACAATTTCGGCGCCACATACTCTAACACAGCGTTTATTAAATAGTGGGTCGCGAGCCGATACCGGGTCAGCGTTAACAAACTTTCGAGTCGCAAAAAAAGTCGGCAAGGGCTGATATTTTTAAGAAACATCTCTTGTATGAGAAAATTCTTATGGAAAAAGGTAGGAAGACATAGAAGTAGAACAAAAACATTAGTAATCAGCAAAATAAAAAAGATAGTCAACATTATAGTAGGTCAAGAATATGGATATAAAAATTACCTAGTCTAGGAAAAAAGTATGGAAAATACTTCTGTAACATAAAAAAATATTTCATATTTTATTTCGTCATATTTGATTTACTTGTGTAAAAATATTTAATTTAAATTACACATACATTCAAAATTTGTATCCAGATGAGATAAGGTTTCTTGGTAAGTTCGAAAAATCCATATATTATAGAGAAGAAAAAAAATGGGTATAACACTTGGCCTCTGTTACCTATAACACAGGCATTAAATTGTCTATCTTAGGAACAGAGGTTCATGTATCATAAAGTCCTATATATTTATTTATTTATTTATAGAAATATTATAGTCGCCTAATTCATTTCTCCAGGCTACTGGAAGTACTTAAAACTAATTATTTATGAGTTAAGTATCCAACGTTTCTCTAGCTCTTTATGGATTCCTAAATTTCTATACTCTTGAGAGTGAGGCATAAAAATAAAATAATAAATGCTTTTTTCACTTAGTTTAATTTCATAGTTTGTTAAAAGTAACAAACATTAGGAGACCTATGCCCAGCAGTGGGCGATTAAAGACTGATAATGCAACTAAAACTAATAAATCTTCGCTGTATTTTCAGACTACAACCTAACCGCTATGACAGTGTATTAAGCTGGCCCAGTAAATCGTAGAAGGAGGGCTTATGAGTTTTGTGCAGGCCACTCGAATCTCCGTCGCTTCTCGGATGACACTTTTCTTAATAGCTTTGTTAAATCTTGAACTTCTTTTATAGTCCGGACTAGAAAGAATTCTGGCTCTTCTGCTATATGCCAGTTAACCAATTTCCTTTCCTTGTCCATAAAACGTGACACTGGCTTAATGCATTATAAAAATATAGGCGAATTTGCTTTAGACCACACGAATGAAGTAAAACTTCTTTAGCTCCTTCTGTATGTATATGTATGTATATTTCCATAAATCTATAATTAAACTTTATTACGAGTTAGAGGTAGCGCCATGCTTGTAGCCTTCCCGGTGGCCTTAACTCGTCATAAAGGCCGGCAACGCATCTGCTTGCCCTACAGGTCGTGCAGATGTCCATGGGCGTCAGTAGGCACTGAGCTGCCTCGTGTGACATAAAAAAAGATACAGTTTTATTCAGTTTAAACGTAGATTATGTAATGTATTGAACAAATTATTAATTTATAAAAATATTCAAGAAAGAAATTAAATCGTATCGCCCGATCACAATTTTTGTAACGGTCTCGTCACGCATTCGCCAGCTTACTCCCCAAGTCAAGCGTGCGTAAAGAAGTTTTACTTCAATAAATTTTCCGTATCGCCCGATCACACTTTTCGTAACGTTCTCGTTACGCATTCTTCAGCTTACTCCCCAAGTTAAGCGAGCGTAACTAAGTTTTACTTCAATAATGTTTCATATCCCGTCAGTCAGTATTCTGAAACAACGACCAAATCTGCATTTTTTCATATTTTTATATTTTGATTTCTCCTTTACTTCTTTTGTTTTAAACCTTCCCTGTAACAAGAAGAACGAAATAGAATAGTTTAAATCCATCCAGCGGTTTTCGATAATAACTTAATTTTTTTATCTGTGTATGTCTACCAATTATGTCCGTTTATACGTATTTCCAAGCATTGTTATATTTTAGTTAGCACATATGATTCTCTCGTAATATTTTACTTAAGAGAGCCTCAATAGCTCAGCGGTATAAGGTATAGACTGAATCCCGCAAGGGACCCGGTTTAAACCCCACCGCCGTTGGGGTATTGTCGCACCCACTCCTAATACAAGTTTTTCATTTAAGCTTAGTAGGAGGGGAAAAAGGAATATTAGACATACCTAAAAAGTTTTCCTAATATACTTAAAAAAATATATCTTATTATGTACAATTTGACATTTGTAATATATATTGATTATTAATATTTATTTTGTACATTTTCTTACGCTTATCGACTCATAACATGTGAGTTTCTAGATGTGTTATCTAATATTTGCATACCATAAGACAGAATATTGTACCGATTAATGAATTTGTTTATATCTTAATAACATACTATGCAGCATAAAAATTAATTACATTTCAAATACGAGTACTTAAATATCGCGACAAGCTTTTGTATTATATAAATTGTGTAGTGAAGTTATACGTTTAATTCGAAAAGTTAATTTTTTTATTTATAGTTCCTTTTAGTAAGATTTTATTTTTCTATTTTTGACCTTACGTATAACGTTACTATACACTATTTATTTAATTGAATATGATTTTATGAAAAATACTATGTGCAGACTTTAGAAGGATGGCCGGACCTCGTTGTTTGGCTCCTGAACGGCGGCTCAAGGGTTGCCTACACCAAAATATCTGCGGCTGATATCGTCCACTCTGTAATACCCGAGCAGAATGGAAAATATAGCGGACGGATACAAACTATCTTTATGCAGGTTTAATACAGTTATCTATACTTCTTCTTAGCATTATCCCGGTCTAGTACCAGGGTCCGCTTAAATTTCAGGGGATTCGACTGTGAGGCGAGTTAAGATGACTGCCGTCTGACGTAATCCTCGGAATATCCAGGATTTACATCTATAACCATTCCGCAGTATAAAATAACAATTAGTTAACAAACGCATCGTCCGTTAGCACGCGATTAGGACTGACAATAAAGCAACAGGCGTCTAATTTACTTTGAATTATTTTAGGAAAAAAGCTTTAATTTCACTACGTATTTTTATTTTTGTTAGTGTACAGAAATTACGATTACAATTAGTGTTGTCTAGATTGGGTTGCAATAATTCGGGACAACCCATTGTACGATGGGTTGATGCCCCACCCGTTTTTTCAAATACCCAATTTTCTTATACACAAATCAAACCTTTTCAGTTGATACCCCACTCGTATATATTCGCTTCCTATCGTTTATTTTAGTTCCCCACTTTCACCCCCACAACTTTTAAACGGCTCAACCGATTTTTATTAAACATATCTAAAAACACTCGCACATAAGTCACCTTTAATACAAAAAAAACTAAATTTACATAGCTTCATCCCTTCGGGAGTTATGATGCCACAAACAGACAGACAGACGCACACACACAGACAGACAGACACACACGTCAAACTTATAACCTCCCTCGTTTTATGTCGGGGGTTAAGAATGAAAGATTTGATTGTTTGTTTGCATTGAATAAGCTCTGAAACTTCTGGACCACTTTGAAATTAGAATCCTACTCTTCTGGTTGTTACTTCATTACTGAAGGTCGCGCCCATGAAAGTCTACCTTCACCTTGTTTACAACTTCTTTCCACCTAATTCGGCTTTCAGTCCCTCTTAAGCCGGAGCCAAACATAGCCTCATTTAAGTGATCATTCGTGTGGCCGGGAACTTTGTGTAGCTGCGCATAGCTGTAGAACTTTGTAGCTTTCAAGGACAAAAATGTACAAACACTTTGAGCTATGTCTGGCTCCGGCTTTAGTGCAGTTGTTATTGCTAACCACGTGAATGCCGTAACCTGGTCACACCAGTGGTTAGGTGATCTCCCATGGAATCTTTCACCCTCAACCTTGCCCACCAGAAGTAGTTTTTCGAAGTTATCCGCCTGTCGCCAAGCAACGTGACTAAAAGCAAGTTTTCTTAGAAAGCATATGGTTGAGAGTCTGGCCTTTATATGATCGAGAATAGATTTGTTGGTTCTCTTGGCGGTCCATGGAATGCGTAGAATCCTATATTTTCCCTACATCGTTAGGAATCCGTATGAAAACTTCGATAAAGTACATACCATTGCGAAGACAGAGCTGGCCGCTTGTCTATATATGTATTTATATAAAAATGAATCGCAAATTGTGTTTGCACATAACTCAACAACGCCTGGACCAATTTTACCATTTCTGTTTTTTAGATGTTCGTTAAAGTTCAAGGATGGTTATTACGGCGAGAAAAATTCGAATAATTGCCGGGAAAAATCTAAAAACAGTCCTTTTCCTTTTCCCATACAAACGCTTTCTAACTAAAATGTAGAGTCAATATCAACTTTATCGCTATTCAATAAAGTTCATATTAAATTACAAGTGTTCAGTGTTGTCTATGCAATGTAGGTGTGTTCCTAACGTCAAAGAGTCAATTTGCCCTTTATTACCGCTGCACAAAGCAGAAACGATTCGTAGTCATTCGTTATTTCTTGTTTGACCTGGAAAAGAAATGTACTGTATAAGAGTAGCTCAGGGAGTAATTGAGAGGGTTTGTGCTCGGTATTAAATAAAAATCTATAACGCTGAAATCAAGCAAAGGATTAAAATTCGTAATGTCAGAGAAACAGCGTTTCATCTTAAATGGTCTTCTTCTTTACGGGCTGCTTTTCGTACGTCGTTACAGTTGAGCGATAATTATAGGGCGACTAATTGGCATCTATTATGTACCTATTCTTAGCAAAGTAAGAAATGTCATTAATATAAATAAGGAACAGGAAAGGTCCTAATATTAACCCTTGAGAGACTCTCATTCCAACAGCAGATCCATCAGATAACTGGCCAATCGTGTCTACCTCTTAGATTCTGTTTAAATAGAAACTCATCTAATCTAGGGCCACACCATGAATATCCTTAATAAAGGCTACGTTTCCTAACCGTTTCCTTTCAAGTTGAACACAGACAAAAGCCTCGGACAATTCACAAAAGACGTCAATAGCATACAGAGAAGCCTCTTTCCAGGCTTCAATTATATATTATATTGGTTTAACACCAGCCCTGGTTTTTGAGCGACCCCATGTAAAACTAAACTGTTATATATGCATTAAAATATATCTCTCAAAAATATTAATAAGTCGTCGAGTCGAAATAATTTCAAAAATAGAAAATATAAAGGTAATAGCAGAAATTACCGTGAATAGTCCTCCAGTCGCCTTGCCTGTTCCAGTCATAAAAACCAACATAAATGACATCAATGGGATGTCTGCTGTTACTGCCGAAACGCCTTAACAAGTAGGCTTCGTCTTCGCTGTTTATTATAGACAAATATGCGCCCTCCGCTGCGCAAATCTCAATAGCTTTCGACCATGTCCTCTTGTCGTTGTGAAATTTGTAGCAACTGCCGGTGAGTTTTTGAAACTCATAATCTACAAATCAATGTAGACAACTTCAATGGCGCATTTAAGAGCAGGATAAATATGGGGCAGTAAATTTAAGGTCAATATATTTTTCTTGCCTTTCATTATTATATTAGTTACATAGTCTTACAATAGGCATTCCTAAAGGGCAAGCTTTTCAAACCGTCTAGCAGAACTTTTTGCTGTTTCAAAATAGGAAATGACTTAAAGGTCGATAATATAGGAGAAGGCTGCCTCCACAAATGTGTGGAAAGGAATTCTTAGCATTTGCAGAGTTTTGGTGTAGTTTGGATGCGATGTTTGGTGGTGTATTTCAGCTGCCAATCTAAACGATCCAGAAAAATAGTTCTCGTGACATTTGCAGTAAAAGATTTTCTATGATTTGACATCTTACTACAAATCCTTTTATACGACTTGTATGCTAGAAACGTTAAACTTTTATAACCTGCCTGATATATGTCATCAAACATTTTTTAATGGTTCATTAATATTAAACATTTTTAACCTTTGTCTGTTGTTCCGCATTCAGTAACGGCCATATCGTCTGTATGTTTCTTGTAACACATGTATGGAAGGGGTTCAGAGCAATTTACATCTCCGATAGTACCCTCAGGTGTATAGGCAATGCAGTTCTCATTGTTATCAGCGTCATTAGGCTCTCGAAAAACTCTTTCAGTGTTCTATAGCCCATTTATCGAGAATATCATCACCTAATTATACGTGGAATTAAGGAACTCTCAGTGAAATGGAGAGCAGCATTCATTTGCCACTCACTAGAACCAAAATATATTATGGACAATTTTAGTGACCTGTTGAGACTAGTGCCAATCTTGTTTAGGCTAGCATTCTACGTGAGAGGTCACTAAGTGGAATACAGTCAATTCCACATACAGTTCAGCTCCTACACTGGATTGAATTCTTCTTCTTAGAGGATATCTTCATTGGTGAAGGTCGTGTCCGTTCTGGTATGCCTTGACGAAGAGGTAAATCAGCTCCTTCCATGTCACTCTGTCTTCGTCACGTTTCAAGGCAGTTGGAATATCTAGTCCCAAGATGATCCTAATTTGGTTGGACCAGCATGTACGTGAGCGACCTCGTGGTCTTTTGGCCTCAACCTTTCCTGTAAGGGAGTTAAGGGGAAGGGGTTAATAAGCAGAGGAGCCATAATTCTGTATAGGTACCGGGACATTTAGGTAAGCATGGCAATGAGAAGGCGGTTGAGCTTGCTAGGAAGGGCTCTGAGATGGGGATGATAGTTCCCGAGCCGGGCGTGCCGCTAGCCTCAAGTTCTATTGCAGCGCCGCTACAGGATCGAGCTGACAAACTAGCCTTAACCGAGTGGTGGGCAGTAAGGGGGCTCAAACCCTTAAAGTTGTCTATGGCAATCTGAGGTCTGGTTTCTGCAAAAATCTTCTAGGCTTGAGTAGGAAACAATTAAAATACGCTGTGGCACTTTTTACGGGTTACTAAGGAACGAGAGCGATTCTGTTTTGAAGGGCATTAAGTGACATTGCAACTAGCAGGATCTGCTGTGAAGAGGTGGAGACGACGGGGTACTTACCGAGTGTGATGGGCTGGTTAATATAAGCATAGATCTCTTCGGCGTGGTTTATCCAAGGTTGGAAGACTACGGTTCTTTCAAGTTACAGACGCTCCTGGAAATCCTTGTCTGGATTTTCGAAAACCTTTAGCTGAGAGAACAAAGAAAGGGACGTACAAAAGATCAAATAGGTCAAAATGCATCCGCCTGGCGTGCCGAAACATTTTATTACGTTCTACATTTACATACAGGCTATAAATAGTAAAAGTATCGATATAACTAGTGATGTTACATCGCGATGCGAAGCAAAATATCGAACATCGCCATTATACGCGTCGTAAAAAAGGGTTCCATAAAACATTACCGATCAAATAGTTATCGATGATGAGATTGGACGGACGTCGATCATGCACAATGCTTTTTTCTTGGTATTACACCCCGAATGGTAAGCGATACGTGCTGTATTCTCTTAAGTAAATAATGTTTCATAGTTTTGTTGTAGAATCTACCGGCACACAAGAAGATCCAAGATTTTCTACTAAATAAAAAAAGAAAACCATCACACCGTATGGTATGATGTTTTAATTTTTTAAAGCATCATACTAGAGGTCGTATACTTAAAAAACACCTCTACACGTCGTAACTTCACTGACTCTACACCTTAGTCAAATAATGTCTCTTGGCCAAGTTTTTTACTGTTCATTATTTAATTTAATTAGCAGGAAAAAAAATGGATAAAATAATTTCGATTTTCAAATGTCAAGGTTACTGTAATAATGTCAAATTTTCAAATAATGTCAAGTTTCTAGTTTTAACATGAAACTTAACAGAAAGATAATTTCATTAATGTATGCGTATTTTCTTTAAAGAAAGCGTAACACTTGTAACATAAGTCGATTGCGGGGAAAGGTTTTTTGGACTATTTCGGTATATTTTTGGTATCGGCTTCATTAAATTATTTTTTTTAATGGCAAGAGAATTAATCTCTATTAAGTTAACTTCAAAATAGAATGCAAATTATGTTGATTCCTCTTACAAAGTGTTAACTGTAAAAATAGGTACAGCATTAGAATTCCAGTATTGAAGACGGTGCGACGTTGGGGCCATTGAGACCATAAAATCATCTGAAATTTTAAAATGCTTACCTGAATACTACCTTCTACCTTTCTACCTATTGACTGTCCCGTTAGCGCATTTGGCAGTGACTCTTCTGGTGGGATGTTAGATTCTACTCCCGCTAAGTCTGGGAATGTATTTATACAAAAAATGTGTTTGTCTATTATATCAGGTGCTACCAAAGAACAGGCATTAAGTCGGTACCATCGGTTTAGCGGGGAACTTATTTGGCTTGGTACCGACTTGCACACATCAGTAGGTGTCTACTAAATAGTATGAATGTGCCTTGGCGCTATTTGAAGGCGGATTTCTTTTTGTTGAAAAGTAATTATTCAACACCATTATTGTTAGATCAAACATAAAGTCAATAAAATGGCAGTAAATCACTAATTTATTTTGTTCACTCATATAAATATAAAACTAGTCTTTACCTGCGAATGCCTTACCTGTAAAGATATTTAGAAATTATTTTTAACCCTGATTATTTATTTTTGTCTGTTTGCTTCCGACTTTTTTGCACACATTTTATTCATATTGTTCATTTTATATTAAAATTACATACAATATTTTAATTCTCTTTACAAAATTTTTTTTATATTTGGTTAGGTCATCACGACTACGCGTTGACATCATCATATAGTAAAATGTATACACGTGTGTGTAAATCGTTTGGCATTGGTGTGCGTGTCGTTTTATTTTAATAACTTAACTTATTAATATTGCATGTTTTATTAGCATTCGTACACCTTCCTCTATATAAACTACAATTGCGCCAAATTTCATTCTTCTCCGTGAGCGCAATATTCGTAAAATGATACCAAAAGATTTGGATTCACGTATTAATATAAAAATGAGAACATTCTTTTAGTATAAAATATCCGTCAAACATAGACGTCGATATGACAAGCTTACGCAAGGCCATCTTGGTCGCAATTTTTCCAAAGCGATTTGCCCTATCTCTCGCTACCGTGCTGTGGTGGCTGTGACCGACATATTCTTAGCTGCCACAGCTTTAACAGGCACAGAGAACTGCGTAGAGCACACCATCTCATAAAAATTTTGACCCAAAAATTATAATTAAAGCATTCTGGTGGCGCAGTTTTCAAAACGGCAAACAGCAAAAGGGTAATCACAGAAGCTACGATGAATAAATGTTGTTAAGAAAGACATTAGCACGTATTCGTGTCCACAATCACCTGTCAAAGTCAATGCTAAACAACTATTTATTCATAAATTTAATCTCAGAAAAAACTCGGTCTGGTATAATTTTTATTGTTAGTATTTCACAAATTTCTTTTCAAGGATTGCGCAAACAAGATTCATATTGATTATATGCCAAAATGGGAATTTTTATAACTGTTTCAATTATTATTTCCAACAATAAATATTGAAATTTAAAATTACAAATTCCAGTCTTAGTACAAATACATCTCAACTTAATCGTAAGTTTTTATTAACACCTATGAAACCTGTTGCGAAATAAATTAATTTGTAATTTGAATAAACTAACCGACTAAGTTTTAGGTCTAAAATGAGCGATGATACAGGCATAATTGTTTCAACGTCCTCTTTCTGCAAATTTATGAATTATTTTGATATCTCCGTTCAACACTGAGATACAGCTGTTTATCTTTTCGACTAAAATGTGTTTTAATTAAAAAGACAAACAAATAATAAAATATTATTAAAGTAACGTTTCAATATCGTCAATCACTTAATGAACTATTATGAAAATGCGTAATTTGTTACTCTACTACTGGCCCGTTGGCGCAGATGACAGCGACCCTTCCTTCCACTTCGTATGTTGTGGGTTCGATTCCTACCACGAAGCTGGATGTATTATCTATATGTATGTATTAACATATTTATGTATGACAGGCACAGGCTGTATCTGTTACTTATAACAAAGGCTTTAAGTTGTCTACCTTAGGAACTGACCCGTGTGTCATATAGTCCTAGTATTTATTTACTATGACGTCGTTTTTATCGATTTATATGTAGGATAAGTCGTAAATGTTAATTTTTTTTTGCGATCGCCCAAATACCCGCCTTTTGGAGTTAGGTCACTTTATTAGAAAGCGCACGATATATATCTATATATATACTAACTATTTCCAGCTTCAACGACTACTGGCAACACTACGAATTCAAATTTCAGTCTTTCACTCGGTTTAGCGAGTTAATGGTCATTACAAAACCGTGTCTGTATGTAAATTGACCAACCGAGTCTCGTACTGGAGAGAAATTCATTTGGATCGCATTCCTGTATCGATTATATTATAATATCGGCGTTATGTAGGAAACCTTACGCGTTCAAAGTCGTGAAAGTGCACCTTGCCTGATCGTTTTGTCACACCTGTTCTTACTTTGCACATGGCGTAACATTTGTAACGTCCGTTTTTGATTCCGTGTTTTGTTAGCCCTGTCTGGTGTCTTTAACTTTGTTTTATGCAACTTAACTTACTAATATCTAACTCTTAGATGGACTTGCGAATGTAGTTTATACAATACAATATTCTAATTTAGTTAGTTTTAACATTTTTTTTTGAAGTAATAGGTCTGTACGCACGCTTGACTTGGGGAGTGACCTGGTGAACACGTGACGAGCGCGTTACGAAAATTGTAATCGGGCGAGACAATGTCATTTCTTTCTTAGTATATAAATTTATCTTTTGCTCAGTAAATTAAATATTTAAAGAAAATAACATTTTCAATATATTTTAAAGTTCATAAAAAAACTAAATAAATAAATTATATTATCTTTACTTGAAAATCTGGATATTTTTTACTTCTACTAACTAATGATAAAAAAGGGATTTTTTTATCTGTACCTTATCATCGGGCTCGCAGTCGATAAACGGATTGTATTGGCTGAAAGAAGAAAAAAGAAAATTTAATGCAAATACTCAATTACTTTGCCAAACATTAAAACAAAAGAGGAACTTCTGTGTAAATATGTTGTAAATAATACTAGTAAAGGAGTCCATGAGGGGATTTAGAGCAATACTCGCTCGCGTCAGAAAATCATGTAGGGAGAACATGCATCCTGTAATGTACACCCACCAAATATAAACTCTTAATACAGAGGGGTTTGTCATTGGAGCCTTAGAAAAACTCGGCCGCGTTAGATGAAGATAAGGTAACTTAACTATATGGAGATAACGTTACATTTCAATAACTTGCGTGACATAAGAAAATGGGAGAGTTACAAAAAAAAAACATCACCAAGCGTGAGCGATTATTTTTTTTATTTTGAATGAAATTCTTTAAGGATTACGGAAAACATATAATCCGACGATTTTCTCAAGCCAATGTATTAGCTACATAGGCTCCATATGCATCACAGGCTCCATAAAACCAAGCTCCAGGCTTTATAGACATCATGATTTTACCTTAACCTTATAACCTTTTTTCCGCTTCTGCACATAATCTACGTAATCCAATAGATCCCGACAACTATTTAGTGACTACTAATTTAACATCACTGCCTCCCCTACTACACCTACTTATCTTTATATAAATTATCAATTTATTTTCGAACAACTTTTGTAGATTTGTATCTCGTTGTTTTAGTTAAAAGCAGAATGGGCGATAAACCACAAATTCAATATCGGTCAACGAGCTGATTCCCTTGAGTGCAAGTGACCACGTATGCCCATAGACAAATGACCGACGCCCACTATAGATGATTTGTCAGCCCTTAAAGAATAAGTATGCTCTGTTTTTTTCGGTTCGGAAACATCGGAGTATGCTCTACTTAAATTTTTTCTACGTAGCATTATCCCGGTCTAGTACCAGAGTCTGCTCAAAGCGCAGAGAAAGGGGCTGTGGGCGAGTAAAGATGACCGCCTGCCGTCTGACGTCATCCCCGGAACCCCCACAATCTCTACAATCTTACGACTAATATCATTCAGTTACATTAATCGGGACCTACAGTTTTACATGCCCTCGTAACACGGAGAAGCTTGGATATTTAAAGACCAGCTTTACAATTGGTCACCCATCTATCATACGGCCGCGATAAGAGCTACTTAACGCAATGATAGACATAAATGCCGGCCACTGATTAAGCTACGATCCCCTCAGTATGCTCTACTTCAATAAATTACATTATTTTAATATAAAACTTAACACACGATAAACTTAAAATTATAGCAGTAGATTTGTCTGTAATACCAAGACCAAGTCATATGTTAGAAAACAGAATAAACCTTATAATGTGGTCTTTTCTTGAAGCTTGATTCATGCATTGGTAAATTAAGTTACGTTAAAAGAGTGTTAGAATTGATTAACTTTGAAAGAGTGTTTGAAATAATTTACGTCAAAAGAGTATTAGAATTACCGTCCTGGATGGTTTAGATCCACAAATTAGCCCGTCAGATGACGCTGCAGTCAGTATCTAGGTTATCTTTTTATCGATTTTTACGTTCGGGCAGGACAACGTCTGCCGGGTCCGCTAGTCTATGTGTATATATACTACAGTATATATACCCATATAAAGGTACCACCTTTATATAGGTAAATTGAACTTTAAAACTTCCGTTCGCCGCACCCGATCACACTTTTCGTAACGCTTTCGTCCCGCATTCACCAGCTTACTCGCCAAGTTCAGCGTGCGGAAAGAAGTTTTACTTGAATCTGAAAACAAAATTGAATGTACTCACTCAGCTTTGCGAGTGAGGTGTGAGGCACAAGCTAGTCGCAGCAGCGTTGTCTCCAGTCGGGCGCGGAACGACGCAGCGCGGGACGGAACCGGCTCCCGATCCTCACCGGCCTCAAGGTCGTTGAGGATAAGCCGGGAGACCTCCTCGCATACGGTTTCGGTTATGTCGCGCACGTACCTCGAACAGGCAGCTCCACAAATGCTGTCTACCTACAAAACACACCCAAATTAACATAGAGCCAGATGGAAGGGTGGACTGTAAGGGATAAGGTTACTCCCAGGGGGTGGATCTTCCTTTATCTGTCCGATAACTGGTCAGTTCAACTACGGGTACGCGACCCCGGAGCTCCCTAGCTGCTATTGTCACTCTCCCTATACCGTCCGTGACAGTAGTATCCGCATCCTTCCTCTCCTTTATATCCTTTTACTGCATACCTTTCCCTTACTCCTGTCTTTCTAATTAGAGATAGCGACATGCTTGTAGCCGAAATATAGCGGAATATTTCCTTACTATTATCAACCTACGTAAGAACAGTTATTTGTAGTACTAAGCTACTTCAAACAGATGACGCTGAAAGACAATAATTAATTAATTAAAGAACTGTAATTAATATTCTTCCTCGTCCGCGATATTACAAAATTTGAAAAAAATTTAAATTTAAAAAAGTATTTGTTTTTTAATAAAATATTTAAAAAATCTTTTTAGATCAATGTTTATAATTTATATAGTAAATTTCATCTGTTAAAACAAATATTATATAAACGTTTAACAATATTTCTTAGCACTTTTTTGCTAGCTACTCGCCTTTTAATCATATTAATTTCATTAATATAAGAAATATATTATACTACCGTTATAAATATAATACTTTATTATATATAATTTTTATAACTTCATTATGTATTAGAGATATGTGGAACTTTATGTATCTATATAAAAAATGTTAAAGATTTTAGAAATCAATTCGAAAACTGGATGGCCAATTCTGACCCATTCTCAACATAATCATTTTAATATCACTTAATATATCAAAACAGACTATTTATTTCAACAGTGATCTATTGACACAAATGAATTACTAGTGACTTACTGAAATATACAATTTCTTATCCCGAAAAGATATTTACATATCTTTTCATTTAAGTGATATACTTTGCCAAAGTATAAATTACATATAAATTATTAGGCCATTACAGCCGTTCAAAAATTGCCATAGCGGACGGTATTTCACGTCCACAAGGCGGGGTATTGGTAAAGTTTTTACACTTTTATAATTTTATCTGGATTTCACTGTCGATTCTCCATTCATAAGCTTTATTCGCATAAAACACCACTTTGGTATGTCTTTTTACGCAAAACGGTTTGTGGGCGAATTTCGACCAGCCGGCGATTTCTAGCACATATAAAAGCCAAAGATCATCTAACACGAAATCTCGAAACCCGCGGGACGTACAAAAATGAAATTTCGTAAGAAGGTTGTTTATTAGGTAGTAAAAATCCGCTAAGGACGGATTTTTAGATATTAAGGAAGACCCGTTCCCGTTGGGAAAGATCCTGCCGTTTAGTAGATTATCCCGAACAAACAGTCATACCAAATGTTTTTATTTGCGTTTTTATTACAGACATTGCACCGAAATACATGAGCAGTAATATATGCAAATATTTATAAGATAATGCAGATTTTTTTATTCTCGTGTTAAAAGGACCGAATGTTTAGGATTTCTGCTGTATTGTCAGGGTACATAAAAAGATTTGCAGAAATTTTCGCGAAGCAGTTACATTATATTATTGCGTTCATTACATTGTTCTATAGAAAACAGTGTGCAATTCTTTTTTCAACATATTTTAGATATGTGCATGTGTTACATTTTAACAACTTATTTTAGTACTTTTGCAAAATCGCACGAATAAGCTCATTGTTTTCAGTTGTCCACACCAATATTTACGCTTTAGATCTCGAATTCCATCGGCAACTATAGTAAAAGAAAAATAATTTTGACGTTACAAACAGACGGACAATCCAATTTTATTTATATGTATATATACACGCAGAAATATGATTGTCGAAAGCAGGAGCATTTTTGTATTTAGTAATTAATGATAGTTATACTTTTTATGTATGCACCTTTTCCCTTCCTTCTAAGCTTAAATTTTGCGGCTTCTGACTTTGAACCGGGTACCTTGAGGATTTCATTCTAACCCTTCTACCGTTGAGCCATTGAGGCTCTCAGAGTATTACTCCTAGATCAGGTAAAGGTTATCTCGCAGTTTCAGGTGACGACGGCGATAAAGTTCCTGTCGAATCCAAGCGTCCAGAGATGCACCATGGAAAGTAAACAACGGTTCCTTCGCAGCAAGGGTCTGTCTGACGCCGAGATACACAGCGCTATAGAGAAGTGCGGAGAGTTGCTCGACGTTCCCTCGTTGACCTCTGAGCTGATGCTGTTCAATCACTCGAAGAGGTCATGGTTCAGAGAACGTATAGTGCCCATGATTGTCTATGGTGGTTTCATTTATGGCTGCTACTGGTTGTATAAGGTAAGTTTCTTTTTTCGAAACGAATATATCCTTGATTTCATTTTATTAGAAGGAGCATACGGGCAGTCCTCCTGAATAATTTCCGACGCCCACGGATAACTGAACTACCAGAAGGCGCGCACATTCCTTGCCGGCCTTTGAAAGAAAGAAACTTTACTCAGACATAAAAAACAACACTATATCTATAAACATAAGTCTACTACACACAGACAAAAAAAAAGTAAAAATCACTAAGCAATATTTAAATAGATATAATGCTGCAATTAGTCTGAAAGGAATTACTACTCAGCTTCAATCAGAGTAAAAATGTATTGCAGTTTTCAGTTCATCGGCTCCTTGCCTATATCAGAATGCGTTGAAATGTAATAAGATAGGCATATCCAATCTCAAGGCACATATCATTTTAACTGAAAAGCATACTCAGTGCTGCATTTCACAATTCTCATAATCTACTTAACTACTAGCATTTATGTATTCTGTACAAGTGTTGAAACAAATTCCTAATTACAAAGCAACTTGAGAATTCCATATTAGCATCGTGTTGTGAAATGAAATATCTACTAGGTTAATGCCCCATGTCCCTATTAAAAATGACTTACTGGTATTTTGATGATTCCGTACCTCCAAAGAAAGAAGTAACCTTTATAGGGTCATTCCGTTGTCCGTCAAACCCTTACAGAAGCGCGTACAGGTACAAAGTTGAAATTAATACCATATACGGAGGCCTGTAATACATTGAAGTTATGTAAATATCAACCTTCTAAGTAAACGCATTCAAAGAACTGGCCCTTTATGTCTTATTTCCCATACTGGTACATTCGAAAAGGGAATGAAAAGTCTCGAGAAACAGCTAGTTTAATACAACTAAAGGTATCGTTAGGGACAATAGACTAGGCTTCGTTTTGCTAAGTAGCATTTAGGAAAGGCATCTAGTATTTTCATTAGATACTATTCTACTCGGAAAAGAACGCAGTAAATTTAAATGAAATAAGAATTAAGTTATAAGTCTTAGCTTTAATTAAATCGAGTAATAGTTTAGATGAAAATTTCATTCATATGCAAAGCACTAAGGAAACTTACAGTTAACGGTGACGACTGACCAGCACAGTATAAAATTTAGCACTAAGCTGCAACGAGTTGCTAAGCAATAAACCGGGCTTTACGAGGATGCTGTTAAATTTAGAAGGACTTGACGCATATACTAGTTTGTTGTTTTTATTTGATGCGGCGTTTATTATAAGAAATCCTGTTACGTGATGTCACCCAGCATTATGATGATAAATTTGTGTTGCCTTTACCTCCGTGATTAATTTTAGATAATTCTTTAATCAATAGTTCTTTGGCCGCTTCTAATGCAATGCAATGCGCGTCGACCTCGGAAGCCTTAAAATAAATAGTATGGTGCTGATACACAAGACAGCTTTGTCCAGCCGTGGAACACAAAGGACATAGGACGATAAGCTAAGTGAATCCCAAAAGGATATTTAGTTCATATATACTGTATTGCTACTGTATTCCAGATCATTATTTATTATCGATATTGCGTAAACCGAAAAAAAACATGAAAATTACAAAAAAAATCCTACCTGAATGAAATGGTTGATATGAATTTTGGATACGATCGTATGTTTATAAAAACTTTGAAAAAAAAGCTTTTAATTTTCAAAAGGTGATACATCATTTTTGGAATTACCCATTCAATTTACTTTATTTATGTACTTTTCAAATCTAAAATCAAGCGACGCCATCTTGTAAAAGAAGGAAGTAAAGGAAAAAATATTTCCTAAATATATTGCTGGTTTACTAACTAAAGACTATAACGGACATCACAAAAGATAATACAAATATTTCAAATGAGCATCGGTGAAAGAAAAACAATATTCATCTTGAAAAATTTGGCTAGGCAGGGGAGGGAGCGCTATCAGTGAAGATGAGTTTTAATGGCCCCTTTAAAGAGTACTCTGACACCTACACCTAAGTCGCAAGTGCAAGACCTTGGGATGGTTCCTTCCTTCGCAGTTTGATGCACCCGGCACCTTTACGGTGGATACGTGAAATGCTAAGAAATTTCTCTCTCCTTTATTGATATAATTTCGCATATGTATACTTTCCTCATAGGATCGCAGTCCTTCCCCGGGAGTGAAGTCCACAGCAGTGGTGAAGTACACTGCATTCCAGAGCCCAGTGGAATATGCTCGACTTCAATGTAACACTGATCTCAACCTCCCACCGTCCAATTGGGGTGGAATAGACAGTTATGGCCTGAAACAGATAATACCTCGAGACTCAGGGCTATCAAGGTATGCCTTAGTCATAAATTTTTCCTTTCTACTAATCTTACACTGTACGAAAGATTCAGTATGTATATATATTTTTTCAACTATAAATCTATTTTTAACTGTATGAAACATTCGGTAGAATTAATTAATAGAGTTTCCATTTGTTTTGCAGTTTTAGAATGGCACACATGTTTCCTGATTGTGTGGGGGAAGTCGATGTAATATCTGATGCAGAATGTATTAAAAAACTTCTGAAATTGCCTTACCAGCCTAATGGAACTGTAAGTTTAAATGTTGATGAATAATAGGATAGATGCCACCAAAATTACTAGTAAAATATGTCTGATTGTTTAATATTTTGTAAATATAAATGAATTAAAAAATTTAAATACATGATTCATGTGACACCAAAAAGCAATCAGAGCACATGACGTCACATCTTGCCAAACAAATTGCTTGTAATTAACATACACTCCAATCATGATAAAGGTTGCAAGCTGTTTGTTTGGCAAGACATCAAAAAGACGCCATTCAGAGTGTTTGGGCGGTAAAATTTCAATTAACTGGTTAACCAGGTTAAACTTTTTTCCCCTGAGACATTTATATTTTAATTTTAATTGATTGCAAGGTATAAAAATATGAACTAGTTTCTGAAAATTAGTCAACTAGCCTAAAGTCTTTAAATTTCACTCTAATGAGGTAGGTTTTTGTCTTTTATATTTAAGTTAGGCTTCTTCAACACATTTTATTATAAAATACTGACATTAACATAAAAGATTACATTTTTGTATTAAAAAATACAAAACATATTATGTCAAATATGAAAACATTATGTATCTTTTAAAGAATACAGAGATATATAATATAGAAATTGTATATTCTTTGTCAAATGTAGTTGAATTAACTTGTGCATATTGGTCAAACCGTTGTGGTTTATAATGTACAATTTAACAATTTTTTACAATGTATTTTGTTACAAAATTAAATAAAAAAAATACATAGTTCAATATTCAAAAATTATTTTTTCGTATTGAAATGATGTTAAGAATACATAAAAAAAAAAATACATATTATAAGGTAAGTTAAGTTTAAGTTACGCAGTTAAGTTTCAGTAAAGTAAGTTGATTAAGTTAGTTAGTAATCCGGGAGGACTCCATAGCCACCTCAAATCAAGAAATTGAAATGGCTACTTTGAAATTTGGGTAAGAATTAATAACATGTTTAGAGAAGCACCTTCATAAATATTGCATTATTTTAGAACAAATTTGGTTAGGGATATATATATATTGAAGTGTCTTTTATGTTATGTTACATATAACAAAACAAAAGTTACATATTTTTCTTCGTCTGTCACTTAGTTCCGGGTAATATCCACAACAACTGAGACGACTTCAATGTGACATTTCTGGCTGACAAGGAATAATATAAGCAATTTAGAAAAAAGTAATTAAGGTTTAACACAGTTAATTAAAATCCCCACAATTTATTAAAATCACTGAATTCCCGCTGACGAAGTCACCAGCCACTACTAGTTCCTAATAATTGTGTATTGAGACAATCGTAATGAATGAACATAAATACAATTTGACTCAATTAGGAATTGTTCAATTTCAATGTATTGTTCGTTCAAATATATTGTAAAATTTATTGCACTAAAAATTAACAACAAATGGGGTCTTCTAAGATAACCTTAAATATGCATCTTAGTAACTTATAATTACAGTAGATAGTAGTAGTATCTGTCTGTCTGTACAGTTATGAATATAGTACACACAAATAATCGCTGCGAGAACGTAAGTATGGAAAAGATTGAGTGCGTCAACCGAGTATTCGCTCTTAGTTTACTGTGGCAATCCAACTCGAGTTAAGAGATTTCAATTCGAGTCAACTCGATTAAAGAACAACTCGAGTTAGCTCGAGTTACTACTCGAGTTGACATCCCTAGGCGCCACTAACCGCGTCAGTTCCGCTGAGAGCTGAGGCGAATATTTTCGTTTTCATCGTGTAAAGGATTTTGAATTAATATCTTAAATAAAACTAGTTAAGGTGGTTGATACATATTTTGAAATTGTAAGTATTGTTATAATTTCATTTTAATTATAGTTTAAATTGAACAAGTTTACCATGGAAATTATCTCTGGCCGGCAGTCAAGGCAAGGCGTCTTTCTGTCGAAGTTCGCCATCTTGTGTAATGGCTACATACTGCCGGTTATTCCTCTATATTGACCTACGCAGCATTTGTAGTCTTTAATAATATATATCATTCAATTGTTGTTCAGATCCGCTTTATTTAAAGTACAAGATTTTTCATTTTCTTGTAAATTTATTCATCTATGAATAACCTCAACTTCCCTATAGATTTTATTTTTTGATTTTAACGTAGATGTCGTCCCGTGGTCGAGGATACGGTGGAAGAGGCACCTACAGCGTGCGTGGTAGTACCTATAGGGGATCATATCGTGGTAGCAGTCGTGGCGGATATGATAGTGGTCGTGGCGGCAGAGGTGGCGGCTACTCTTCCTACAATAATGATTCCCGATATAACCCCAGCAGTGCTAACAGATACTCTTCAAGTCGTGACAGAATAGACGATTCCTATAAAAAGCCCTACCGATCGGTAAGATTTACTTCTTTAACTATTACTGTATAAAATCATCTGACTGCACAAGTGAAGAAATTTGCGACTGGACTTCGCAAATGAACGCCTCAATAAGGTATGCAAGTTGCACCTTAAAATATGACTGTTATTGGCAAATGTCTGTATGCTTATGATAAGAATGAAAACATTTGTATGAAGATTAAATCTACAAAGAAATTGTAGTTTGACATTATAATATCAATAGAACCTTTAGCACAAAATTTATCTCCGAAACTGTTGTAAAATAAACTTTGGTTCTTGAGGAAATTATAAATCAACTTTACAGTATATTTCTTGCGAACCGAAATAGACAATTATGTTAGACAATTGATGTAGAGAGGATATACACATATTTTCACAATAAAATATGTGTTGGTGTACTGACTTTACACTAATGACAAACAAGATTATTGGGAACATGTGATTAAGAAATATGAAAGTTTGGAAGATTTTCAAACATACATCTGAAGTGATACCCATTATAAAGTTTAAAAGTTTCTTGATTTATTAACCTTTCAGGAATCAGCTAGTTATTCGAATCGTGATTACGGTCGATCAGGATCTCCAGAACGCAAAAGGATGAGAATGGAGGTTAGTTGCTTAAAGTGGAAAGTAATTTTACAAGTTATTGTATACAGATGAGTGAATTTTTTGTCAATTAATAACCCTGGAATTGTATATGATATCATAGAATACTAAATTACAGAGTGATTTTGGAAAAACTAAAATGATTTCTTATGAGAAGTATTGCATATTGTATGGCTTATTTGTGCCTTGTGAGAATGAATTTTAAAACAACAGATTACTATGAGCAATATATGATGTAATAAATTACTAGACAGAATTAATATTGAAAATGAAATTAAATTGGAACCTCTCCTAGAATGTAATTTGAGAAATTAATAAAAGCTATGACTCAAAATATTATTATATAAAAATTATTCCATGAGTTTTCTATATACTTTCAGATTTTATTGGCTTTGACCTTCACAGTGCCTATATTTTATATAGAGCATGGAAGAAGATACAATATATCTTGTTTATATACAAACATTACACATAAAATATTAACCAGCTTCATGACTGTTAAAAGGTCCCACTCATGTTAGGACTGAAATGGATAATTTATGGTCATTCTTCCTCTGTATATTAAAACCAAAAAATATAATCCATGACATGTCATTCTGAATTATTACATGATAAATTAATCAACAGAAATATAAAGACGATATTTCTTAACTAAAATGAGCTAAATATGAAGTTAGTCAGTCTTGAGAAGGAATTTTGTTTGATACCATTCTGAAATGTTACATTATATGCATCATATGCTACAAAAGATCCAAAAAACCGAGTTGTGTACAGGGTTCCTCAAGCGATAGACGTAGTCACGATGGTGGTGGACACTATGGTGGCTCATATGGCAGTAGACAAGAGAGCTATGGCAGCGAACGGCGATCGTTCACAAACGAAGACAGAAGGCGGTCGCCGGTTCGAGAGAGCTATCGCAAGCCAAGTGGCATGGGCCCACCGCGCGACCCGCCGCGTCTGGTCTCCAGGCCGCGAGCTCCTCGCCGCTCATTCCGCGGTCGCACGCTGCGTTCTCGGGCCTCGTACAGAGGAGCGCCGCGCTCTCGCGGCACTTTCTCCTCCAGGCGATTCGGAGAACGATCGCTAGGGTACACTCGAGCATTTAGAAGTGTGAAAGGAAGAAGGTAATTGATTCTAAATAATGCATAAACTTAATTTTTGTTCTCTGAGAGCTGTCGTCCGATCCTAAAAATTTCTAAAGAATAAAAGATAGCGTCAATTATTTAGATGCAATGTATATTTGAAAACTGAAATGAGGTGCGGGTAACACACTAAGCAATATGCAATACTATGAAATGATATATATTGGAATACAGACTTATGTTACTGAAACAAGATGTAACAGAGAAGTATTATGAGAAGGATATTGGAAATAACACTATATTTAAATGTACATGGAAGTATTAAGTCCTGTGGCAAGACTGTTGGTGGTTATAAATTACACCCAAAGCTAAAAGTACACTACAAAGACACAAATAAAACTCCAGAAATAGGCGCAATAAATAATGGTAACAGGTAATCATTGCAGGTGTTCAAGTTGTGAAACTTAGAACATTAGGCATCTACCAGTATTTTAAAATGTATGTAATAATTAAAATAATAGAAATTATTTGATCTTTAATTAAGGCACCAGTGTATATATGGCCCTATTCATTCCAATAGCAAGCTTAAACTTAAATAATTTACTATTGATAGATTTTTGTGAGACAAGGTTTTTTTAACATTAAAATATGTTTCTGTGTAAAATATATTTATCTATACTTAATAAATTAATGCACCCATTATATATACCTTTGAATAAGCTTATGTGTTTTGTATTAGCTCTGTAAAATCTAAAGAAGATGAAGCAACATCTACTGACGATGATTGGGAAGCTGATGAAAAAGAAGAAGCGGTTGAGGAGAAGAAAGAAATTAAAATCAAATCGCCAAAGGTAATTTTTAAATTCCACTCCAAATTTGTTTACCAATAAAGAAAATCTTTAACTGAAATTTAATAAATTCGAGAACATAAAACATGTTCAGAATGACATTTTGTTCCAAAAAAGAACACTCAAAGTTTGCTATGTATGGATTTTTAAATTAAGACTAAAAACGTGAGTGCAACATTGTA
This sequence comes from Charaxes varanes, assembly GCA_024363005.1. Lineage (NCBI taxonomy): Eukaryota > Metazoa > Arthropoda > Insecta > Lepidoptera > Nymphalidae > Charaxes > Charaxes varanes. The sequence continues at coordinate 1,065,140 of JANCMC010049048.1, read as the reverse complement.
TAAAATTGTATTCTTCTTGTTTTTAAAATTTGAAGGGACACAACTTATCAACAAAAAAAATTGATTCTAAAAATGGCAGCACTATTTCATTACATATTGAGTTTTTTTCTTATGAAGACCTTTGCCTTATGAAAAACGAACATAATACCAAAATTGGCGGAAAAAAGAATTAGTTAAAACTGGTGTTAATACATATTCTAATCTATTTGTGGTATTTATCGAAAATACTTTTTCTATAGAATTTTTATTTATTTCCTTGCATATTTTTGAGAAAAGCACTATATAAGCCTCAATAGAAACAAATGTTACCTAACTTATATTTTAAAATTCTTTCTTATTGCTTGGACTTCAACTCCACTCTTCCGGCAATTGGTCATTTTCTGTGCTTCAGCAACAGTGTACTATTTAAATGTCAAACACCCTTGGAAGAATTTAAAAATTCTTAATATATAGAATAAAGTACATCAATTGAAGATGTAAGATGACATTGGTTGACTGATTAAAAAAGGTGGAACCAGAAGGATCTGAAGGAGAAGAAGCAGGTGAAGGAGGTGAAGACACTGACAAAGAACCAGACGCAGCATCGGACGCGCCTGCCTCACAGCCCTACGTGCATCTATCCTGTGTGCATTGCAAAGAAAAATGTGCTACATTTTCCGTAAGTAAATTAAAGGACATTTTTGATCATCTTTTATTTTTTGACGTCTTATAAATCGATGAACACTGGCTGCTTGCACGAATAGTATCATGAGTCTGCAAGCGAGAATGCGAAATAAGCATAAAAACATCATCCATAAACCGACTTTACAAATATTTTTAATTAAAGAAAGATATAATACACATATTTTTTCGTCAGACTGAATAAAGTTGAACACGGTTACTTCATTAATACTTGGAGTTAACTTTCTTTGCATCAATAATTTAATTATGTCTAAATACATATTAGAAGAAAATTACATATCATGTACTCTGGAGCCACTACAAGTAGCTGGCATTGTTTGTCTAAGAGATAGTCTATATATATATATAATGAATGAATCCCAATATCAAGGGATATTATATAGGGATAGTCCCTTGCCGGTATTATGTATTTACTCGTTATAATCGATCAGTCGCTGTGACCGATGTCGTTAGATTCGGTTTTGACTGTATGTATAATGTTTCAGAGCTACGCAAAGCATTTGCTGTCAGGCAAGCACCGCGCTGCTATGAGCGGGGTGGCGCGTCGCCACAAGTCTCAACTGCTACGCATGCGCATCGCCCAGCGCGGGGCGCAGCGCGAGCTAGAGGCGGCGGCGGGTGCCGAGCTGGCCGCGCGCACCACGTTCTGCCTCATCTGCCGCCTCAACCACCGCACCACGCGCCACGCCCACAACCTCACCGACACTCACCGCGCCATGAAACGCTTCCTGATGCCCTTCTGTCGCATCTGCCGAATCACTTTCCGCTCGCCGATGATATACGAGCACCACATTTGCTCTATAGAGCACCTTAAGGTAAACTATGATTCTATTAACATTACTTTGTACAACCATGGTAGAATAAATCGATACAGTGTAAAGAGTGATATCAATACTCCTCTAATAGTAGTTACCAGATGAAGAGTTGCAACATGACTGACTTGTTTACCAATGTGTTTATGTTTTTATATGCTTATGAACAACTAAGCATATTTCATCGCGAGACTTACTTAACGGTAATAAAAATAGGAAAATTCATAAACTGACCTAACTCCAAAAAGCTAATTTTGGGAAATCGCAAAATACGCTTTGTCGTTTGTAATTTAGTAATAATTAATGAAGTGTTGAATGATAATAAAATGTTATTTTAATGATATTTTATTATTTGTTTGTCTTTTTAACTAAAAACTTATTTCAGTTAATAAGAAATAAAGCTAGCTCTATATCAGTGTTGGATGGAAATATCGAAATACTTCTTACATTGTCAGATAGCGAACGTTGAAACGAAGCTGTCTGTAACATTAACTCACTTTAGACCTAAAAGGTAATCGATCAGTTCATAACTAAGTGATGTATTATTATTTTTTCACCTAAACCAAGAATAACATGTATTTAAGAAAAAAAAATTAGAACTGGTTTTAATTAATGTTCCATTTTTTTATATATAATACTGATATTTTGAAGTAAGGCTTAAATCCAATAGAATTTCATGTTTTTTATGTAACTACGTTCTTGCTAGTAAGAATGGTTGCCAATTCTCTTTAGGGAGTACGTCAGGATCAGCAACGCGAGTGTGTTTATCATTAATGATTTGCTAGTGTCCTATATGTTAAGAAGACTATTAGGAGCTCAAGATATACCATTTTTAAATAAAAGTATGATTAAGTAAAAAAATGTCGCGACAGTATGGGCTCCCAGCAGTGGCCGCCGACGACCAGGTAGGCCGATGAAGAGGTGGCGAGACGACTTGGACGTCTTTGCGGGAAAGAAATGGATTCATATGGGTCAGGGAAAGAAGATGTGGTTGGAAAAGGGGGAGGCCTTTGCCCAGCAGTGGGGCAGTATAAGCTAATAAAAAAAATGATTAATTAAATTGCCTTTTATTCTATGACGTTTGCAATACAGGCGTAAGTAACGGTGATGTTCCATTACTTAGCCATTGCCTGGCATTGTGTCGCAAACTGGGGCAAGCGGCTGGCAGAACTTGCCAATTAGGCACGACACTAAATGCCTATCTTGTTTAACTATTATAACGAGATGATACGACACGTAATTGGTGTATCAAACATGGGTCTACAAATTGGGTACCTGTATATTAGGGTATATATATTTTTGGTCCAAAAGTCGTTGGCATTGTCTCACAAACTGGGGCAAGCGACTGGCAGATCTTGCCAATTAGGCTTGTAACTAGTTGCCTATTTTGTGTCCCTATTATACCCAGATGAAACAGGTAATTGGTTGTGTCTAACATGTGTTTACAAATTGGAGCCTGATAGTTGAGAGCATATTACAGCAAACGATTATATGAGTGAAGTAATTTGTATGAAACAGATAAGAGCAAGGACCAGCTTCTCCTAATAGACGAGGGAAGTGCAGCAATAGTTTACATGCAAAAAAAATATAAAAGAAGCAAAATGGCGTTTATCATACCCGTAGCGGCTGCTACATAATAAGATGGCAATGATGTCGAGTGGAAAAGGTTACACCAAAGCATAGATGGCGCTGTACGGATGACGACGACCACAGTACAAACACTGAAAATCTCCATACAAACTAACTCACGCTAGCGAATCTTTACCTGATCATGCCAGTAGCTTCTGGTATAGTGCAGCTTTTACCCATAAACTTTCTCAGGAGTTCCATTGTTTTCCTCTTCACCACATCTTCAGGTAATGTTTCAACCTGAAAGACATAGTGATGAGTATACGCAATACAGTATCTATTGTATACAAAGTAAATATGTCACAGGCTTTAAATATGATAAAAGACTGGATGTCCTGATCTGGTCGAACTACACACCATAGACCATGCCTCGATGGCATTCCTGTACTCTCCCTTCATGCATTAGTCGTTGGATAATGCGTTAAGGATAATAGGTTAAGGATTTTTCGTTGATTCAGAGATGGCGCTAGCAAATTTTTGAATTACCACATTCGTGGGAGCTCCGAGCCAATTTACTTTAAGAAAAAAAATAATAAAAGAAAGCACCAAAATATAATAAAATATAGAAAAAATTTAAAGTAGCTGTAGACAAGACGGGCCCAGGAAAGAGGAAGCTAGATCGAGACGAGTTTCGACTTTGCCCAACAGTAAGACCCCATAGGTTAATTTAAATAAAATAGACAAAATACTATTTCCTATTTATCTATTATTACTTATGCGGACAAAAAAATGGCAGAAGTGTCTTCGTTAAATGAATTTATATGGGAGTTTCATATGCCCCTGCATGTTAACTTACCAATTTCGCTACCTCGCCGCTCGTCCAAAACGTCAATGTAGTATTAGATCCCATGGGGGTACTGCATGCAAATATCCTAGTAGTCCAATAGTCCTCTTTACTAATTTTCTCCTTATCCTCCCCCCTCCACAGCCACGCATAGAACAATCCTTTCTCTAAGATCTGTCTATCAAAATTCAATATAATCTTGTCCATGACCCCTATTGAGATGTTCTCTATGGACTGAATTTTGTCATTGGGCAAGGGCGGATTGAATAACCGGGCGTGCCTGTAATTTAAGAGGTGCTTAATTTTAAGGACCGCCTTGAAGTTAGACAAAGATGTTTAAATTATTAAGATTCTTGAGTGCAACTATGTTATAAAAAAATGGGGCCATAAAAATAATATACTATATATTTTTATGGAGTTAAAATGCACTTTTAATGCACATTTTGCCTCTAAAACTGAACGTGAAAAATCCGTAAAATAAAGGTAGGTTAATGCTTTATATCTATATTCTATTAGCATTCGTTATAAAAATGATTTGATAGATATATTAGTAACGTAAAGGTAAATTTTTCATTAGCTCTTATAATGTTTAGGGGATTTTGAAAAATACGTTAAATCGAGAAATTCGTTATATGGAGGTTAGTTATATTAAGATTACAGTGTATATAGATATATTATTGTCATCACACATTGATGGTAACAAAATTAATGCTTGCGGTGTATTCTGAATCATACCGTTCCTTCAGGACTCCTAGTGATACAGTGACAATCACGTTGTCCGCGATATATACGTCACCGTCTAAACATATAACCTCCACGTGACCAGTGGAATATTTGGGCCACTTTATGGACGTCACTTCCTTATTTAATTTGATTTCTAGAGATGGCCAGCCTGGGCCGTTGTTGTACGTATTCTGAAATTAAGAAAAATATATTAAATAATTTGTCGCAAAATTTTAGAGGGTTCGCAATAATTAACATTAATGTACTAGCTGATGTTCCTGATTTTGTTTCACTTTAACGACATACGTATTTACGTAATTTTAAACTTTGACTCCATATCCATTTGGGCGTTGGATTTCATGATGCCCTCGATACTGTAACCAATTACTAAAAAGCGAGATGTATTACGTTATTTTATAGAATTGAATTAAACCTAAAGACCTAATGTATGAAAGCCATCACAAACCCTGAGCGTTGCCACATTATTGGTGAACATATCGGCCAACGTACAGCCACTAAACAAGCTCGGCACAGATTTATCCTCGGCACCGCTCGCCAATTACCACCAGCGAGATGTATTACGTGATGAATGCGGCGTTGTGTTGACAAATACTTTCCCCGGCGCAGGTGGCCAATTCCAAACGTATCACGACCACTCGCCGTCTGTTGGTTTTAATGCGGTTTAAATCATTCAGGCGGTCTCGCTATACAACGCAAATTTGTATACTTTGGTATTAAAATAACTTTTATATATAACCAGCTGTGCCCGTAATTTGGTAGAAAAAATAGATTCAATTTTAGCCTTTAACGTTCTTTGATAAATAGGTTATCTAATACTGAAAGAATTTTTCAAATCGAACCAGTCGTTTCAGAGATTAGCACGTTCAAGAAAACAAACAAATTCTTCAGCCTCATATATATTACTACTAGGAACTTAGGACTTAAGATTTAGGACACTTAGGAATTTTAAAAATACTTTACGACCGATTCTCAAACCTATTAAATATCCACAACAATTTTCATAGAAATCGGTCAAGCCGTTTCAGAAGAGTTTGGCAACAAATACCGTAACACGAGAATTTTATATTTTAGATAGATATATATTAGCCGCTTACTCCAACTTCGTCCGTGTATAACTTCGAGAGCTTATACACTACGTCCTTTCGAGTTTTTTTTGGCGACCTTTCGTTTTCGTTTACATATAGATTTCATAATTTTAATAAATACTTTTTTTTTATAATTTCAGATAACATTTCCAATTATTCCTTACATTTTGAATACCCCTACACTGAAGCTTATATTAGAGTGGGCACGAAAATAACCTAACGAAATTGCGGTTAGTAAATTTTGGTGAGACTTTGACAATGACGGGAATAGCACCAGATTCCATTGTATTTACCATTTTTACGGTTTTTTTTCCCACAAAAGATGCTAGCTGGAATTTGTGAAAATAATAACAATTTTTTATTTATTTTGCAAAAATAAGATCTCGCTTTGCTGACAAGATCACGGACATCTGCTGTTATATAAATGCAAATATAAATCTCTTTAAACATAGACAAAGTAATCAACAATTGCCAAAAAAACAATGAAGTAAAAGAAAGAATGCCACAAAGAGTAGATTTCCGGCTATTACAGTGTTATTGAAAGCGTTACAGGCAATTTTGGGAATTTCTTTTTAGATTTTTTTTTCGTACAACGCGCGCCGAAATCGAAAGTCAGACACGCGTTCACTTTCCACTGTTTGCACTCTCGTGTGTATGCTTCGAAGGAGCACTTCTTAATGATTCCAATTTCATGGTCGACTATACCAGAGACGTAGTAGTAGTAACTTGTACACAAAAACATTTCTTATCATTAGCAGTAAAGTTAGCCGTGTAAATATTCGCAAGATTTTATTGTATCAGTTAGTAAACTACGATTACAAGATTGAATACGCGAGAGTTGTAACAATAGGCACTTGCAAAGTTTCTGATCTCCAACGAGCAACTTCTGTGGAAACTCTTGAATGTTTGATGACGTCGAGTGAAAAGGTTACACCAAAGCAAACTAGATGGCGCTGTACGGACAGATCGACGGACGCGGTACAAACGCTGGCGCGAACGATACAAAATGCAACTCACGCTAGCGAAGTTTTTAAATATTCCTATATAGAGACCTCCCGAGGAACAACTGCCTTTCATTCCACGCCGAACACCTTTCCACCTTAGTGTGCCTTTCTACAATGTTAAAATTTTTTAGGATCTCATTTTACATCTACAAGAAAAATCTACAGGAGTTTAATGATGTCTTAAAGTCTTAAGTATATCAAGATATAAAGTTTACTAGCGCTGTATTAAACGTCTAGAAAAAGGCACAATAGTTACTTTGACCTTTGCAGCCTTCTTTTTAGGTTTCCGTAGTCCTTTGTAGTTTCACTCTGTGTCCGCTTGCAAGATGGTTGTTTCTGGAGACCAGAATAGCAACTTCAATGAAAACGCTTGCATATTTTAGGTCAAAATTCTTAGGACCTCATAGATCAAATCAAATAATTTAAGCTAGTACTTATTTTTTCATAAATTTAAAATAAAGTACTCATGTGAATAAAGAAGTTTAGCTTTAAAACATTTCGACTAAACATTCGAATAACTTAAGTAAAGTCTCTACTAAAGTTATTCGTCTTCTTTTACTTCTTCTTTATCTTCTTTTGTAACAAAAGCGTTACAAAACGTTTAACTGAAGTGATAAGAATAACATTAGGCATAACACCGTTTTGAAATCTATTAATTTAGAAAGCTTGACATGTTTATATGGCTAAAGACGCAATGTATTTGCTTCTAACAAAATCACTCACTATGTTAAGGTGACCACAAGGCAGGCTGGTAGGCGGGTAGAATTTAATATTCCCTATTCTTGCGCCACACGCCTGCTCTCAATGATTTAAACCAGCAGTAAAATATCCTTTAATATTAAGGCCCCTGGATCCGTGCCAGCTACCTGCCCGCTGCTTATTAACGTATGTGCCGCACAAAACATAATACCTCACGAATAATGCCAGTTCCAAATAGGCTGGGCGGCTTAGGCTGATCGTCCATCGGCTGAGCGATGACATGTATACAAATTAAATTTTCATCATCACGTAACTGTGCTGGATTTGAGTTGCCATGGGCAATTCGGGAATCTGTAAATAGATTTCGGACACAAGTTGGCTGGAGTAAAGACAACTTCTTCAGGTGGGAATTCGTTGATGACTCTAACTTGGCGTGCTTATGGGGTCATCATTATCATTTCAGCCTTGTTGAGCATATGCATATACCATTAATTAGAGGTAGCGCCATGCTTGTAGCCGAATTGGGCCGGCGCGTCCGGGTACCAGTACCTCTTTCTCACATGATGCGTGCGTGTGTGTGTGTGTGTGTGTGTGTGTGTGTGTGTGTGTGTGTGTGTGTGTGTGTGTGTGTGTGTGTGTGTTCCTGTGAGAAAAATTAAAGAACTCACGTTTCACTTAATATTATACATTGTGTTATAACTTATAACACAAGTTTAGGAAACAATCCGAAAACTGTACATTTGTTGTTGCATCAAAAATAAATTGCAGTGACTTCGTCAAATTAAAATAAATCTTATGGAAAGTATAAATATAATAACGCAGTAAAATATTACGTGATGGCACTGAACGCGTAATGCGCGAATCTGACTCGCACTTGCCCGGTTCCTATTTCAGATAATTCACCCCCAAAACTCCGTAGAGTTCGACCCTGAAACCAAACCACCGCCTCAGCCTCCACCACATGACGCCTTAAAAAGAAGATTCGTTGTCCATTCAGAGAAGGATCCATACGACTTCGTTGCGCACAGACAGACGAAAAAACCAACAAAGTGAGTGTTACGTATTATATCTTACTTTTTTGATAACTTCATTGATAATTTTTTTTATAATTTCTATCGTTGTTGTTGTTGTTGTTTTCAATGTTTTGAAATGTTTTGTGTGTGTTGTGTGTGTCACGTTCACCCTGCGAAAGTAACGCTAATACTTATTAAAAAATATATAATTAAAATTTATGTTAAATCATTAAGGTTTATGTATAGTTACGAATACTGTAATCCCCCTATAACACGGTAGATTTATACCGCATTATAAGAAAACGCGTTGTAGGATTATTCTCGTACAACGCACATGTAGGACCCCGAATGCGCATATTTTAATATTATAAGTACTTATTATATACATTATTGAATAATATTAATGCGTTATAAGACCATCGTGTTATAGGGGGGATTACAGTTTAGTATTCGTTTCGCAGCATTGTAAGTAAAACCTTATGTAATAAATATTAATCATTCTCAAATTTTCATAGATTTTCGCTTATAACTTGTTTATTGTTGGTTCGACGCCTAAAAGTTACTTGATATAAGTTGAAGATAATTTTATTTGCGACAACAGATTTAAGTTCATCAGTTAAACCATAAAATGCATTGGAACCCCATTTTCCAAGATGGCGGCTGTGGTACAAGGGCTGCAACCCCACAAACTTGATTTTACCTTTAAGCTAACCCCCTCTTTATATCTAAAAAATGAAATTGCGTCCTCTAACAATGTAACTATTCAACAGTAAAGAATCGTCTTTATGCAACGCAACGCAAAGGCAATAACTACTTATGTTACGGACAGATGAAGCAGGCACGACATGGTGGCGTCTTCGATCGAGGACGACGTCGAACAGACTGAACCCGGCTGACACTAGTACGAACATAGCGAGCGAGATAGGCACTTCTTGTTAGAAAGAGACGGTGATAGTGCTATCTCGCTCGCTTGAACCCAAAATGTTACTTGTGTAGGGTGTGTACTAGTGTTAGCCTTCATTTAGTTCTTAAGGTGTGCCAAATTGTTGGACGGCACATGCGTCACAGGGGCCGGTCGGTCCCGTACTTAGCAGGGACACCCCTGTGGCGTCGAGATCCACGACGTAAGACCCCCGAGTAATCTATTCTAAACGAGTTATCGGTTATCTGTTGTGGGGCTATGGGTTAAGGGTCGGCCGTTTTAGATAAATAGCTTCGACGCCTTTGCGGGAAAGAAATGGATTCAGGTGGGTCAGGAAGGTATGGCTAGAAAAGGGGGGAGGTCTTTGCCCAGCAGTGGGACAGTATAGGCTAACTTAAAAAAAAATGAGTCGGCGTATAGAATCAGGCGTTACATTGCGGAAATCCATGACATGCATGAAAACTAAATTACTTTGCTTTAATCCGCGTAAAGTATAAAGTTTTAAGCTTTACGAATAACCTTTGTAGAGTCTATCTCTTAATGATGTTTCGGTGTCGAAGCGAAACGTGCGTTGAGGCACATCGGAAAGTCAGTGTAGGGCTGTGCTTTGGTGGCGGATTCGGTGGTGTAGCTTTCGGGTTGCAGCATTGCACCGATTTTCCCTCGTAATCATTCGCGGATTTAAGCAAAGTAGTTTAGAATTTCACGCATAAACGTTTTAACAAATTAATTAACCCAAAAATTTGACTCAGCCGCAAGAACAAAAGCCAAGAACATTGAAAAATTGTCAAAAAAATAAAGAAAAACCATTTTTCTATACAAAATGTTCTTTCTTGAGTTATGTACCTGTCACGTGTATTTTAGCGGCCAAGAATATAATAAACATAACCTTTTCTAAATTGTAAACGTAATTATTATATTTATGTTTCTATATTTACATGGTGCATATAATAGTCAATTGTAAGGATATGTTAATGGATTATGATGTTACCAATATTATGTATTTATACTTGATATATAAAGCTTGAAGAGTATGTTTTTTTGCTTGAACGCGCTATTCTCAGGGACTACTGGTCCTATTTGAAAAACTCTTTTAGCATTATAGAGCCCATTTATCGAGGAAGGCTATAGGCTATATACCATCACGCTAAAATTGAATTTATTTTTTTTACCTAATTTTGGTCATCTAGTCTTATATAATTTTGTACTGATTGTCTTCCTAATAAAATAAAATGTCTTGAGTCAATGCAATTGCAAGCGAGTGTAGTTTGTTTTATTAGTCTTAAGACATCAAACGCTCGTCTGTAACGTGGGATTACCGAAACGTTTGACGCGTGGAAAGGGATATTTGTAAAGATTACAAACATAACATTATTTCCATCAAGTTTGTGCGGACGGCACGTGTTGGCACCCGTCGATATACTAATCTCTCATAACAAGTTAAATATACCGGTTCCTCCATAGCAATAACAATATACATCTCATAAAACCTATCCAAGATAACACTTGGCCATAAAATTTGTGTATACGCACGTTAGAAGAAATGACGTAGTCCGGCTGAAGAAAAAAACAAATTATTTTGTGGACCATCAAATCAACTTTCATTAGGACCTTAGGAGTAAACAATTTTTAAACCCTTAGGAGTAAACAATTTCTTTTTCTCTGCGAACACCTTTCTGCCGATTGAAAAGTCACTTATAATTTAAATTAGCTTAATCATTAGATAGATAGATAAAATCTTTATTGCACACAGTAAATGAATTTTACAATATAAATTACTATCTTAAACTTAAAACTTAATATTAATAACTTAAATTGCAGAAGATGTGGCTGTGGGGCGAGTTAAGATGCCTCACTGCCTTCTGACGTCATCCCCGGAATCCCGTCAATCTCTACAATCTCACGACTAATGTCAGTCACTGACACTAATCGGTACCCACTGATTCACGTACGTTACACGGAATATTAGGAATACGTAAAATATTCTAAGTTAAAATAAGCGTAACATTCGCAAATGAATGAAAATTATTTAGGAACATAAACAACACTTTCCTTATACCGGAGCCAGACATAGCATCATCTAAGTGATCACTTCAATGATCATGTAGTGTAGCCGCGGACTTTGTGTAGCTGCGCAAATTTTTGTAGAACTTTGTAGTCTTTAAGGCCAAAAATGTACAAACACTTTAAGTCTGATACCTGGCTCCAGCATTATATGTATAAGTGGAAAATCTCAGACTAGTCCCGTTATTTAACAAAAGCGTAGAGTGCTTGGACTATTGTTAGAATAAAAATAAAAATACCGTTGAGCGCTGCCCGGAGGGACATGACTGAGCACAGTTTCATGTAGCTTCTATAATCTGGGCCGTCTACAGAACGAATGAAAATTTTTTTTTTTGAAAAATCGTGCTCTATTTTTGTAATATTTTACCGCATTTTTTTATAAATTGTTCGAAAGTTTCCTGCATTTGAATATTAAAAGGAACTATAAGATATATTGACAGTATTTTGACAATTTTATAAAAAAAAACATTTCGAGAACATTTTTATAAAAATCGAAAGAAGAGCATTTAAATAAATTATGAAAGCATTGCAAAATCAGGATTCAACGTAACATTGAATTTCAGCCATACTGAATTTAAATTAGTTGAACTCCTTATCCAGATTAGATTTTTCTGGAATATGATATTATTGCTTAACTTTATAAAAATACAATAGATAGAGACTTAATATTTTTGCCATCGAGCACAATACACATACACTTTAAAGGGAAATAAAAATAAAAACATAAAAAATGATACACATAAAACAATAACGTGAAATATGCACATAATAAATGGACTACGCAAACAGAGACAATCTCAATATTTTTCGGTATAACGGGATTTTTTTTTACTTTATGACAGAGGCTATTTCATATGGGACCCGTAATACGACAGTATAGAAACGAAATTCCACTGTATATATCCCCTGGAGGGATGAAAAATTTCAAGAGATGGACGCCATATACGAGAGTGGTTGTAAAATTGATCAAAAATTCAAGTGCATATTGAGTTTCTTCTAGTCTATAAAGTTTTAGTCTAAGATTGCTAAATTCCTTATTTTTATGTTATTTTACGTAACTGAAGTCTGTTTTGCTATGAAGTGGTTTGTTTTATCCAGATTCTTGTGTCCAACAACACGTGTTTACGGCCTATTTAGTGATTTCCAGGTTAACCAATTTCCGTGGGAGATTTTTGGAAGAGGCTTGGCAGATATACGTAAGTTAAAACACAGCAACAAAAAGCAAAATTTCGGCTGCTCGTTTTATTCGCAAATCCTCGCGCTAAACCGATTGCTGGAATAACAGGGATTTCGATAATCTGGTCCCGCGCGGAGGCTTATGTGTTTGTATAATGTTAACATTGACATCAAAATGCTCCAAAATGCTCTAGCCTTCATAAATCAAAAACTTTACAACAAAAAAAATGTCATCCTCCCCTGACGGAATATCACTGAAAACGCAAACAACAACTTCAAGTAGAAAAAAAAAATGCATTTTTGGGAAAAGTAAGCAATCTGCATGATTACGTATCCTAATTTAATCTTATAAATTGTGTTTTCTTGTTTGTGTGTTTCACTTTAACACCATAACTGCTCACAATTATCACGTAGCTATGCATAGGGCACATGTTATCAGGGTTTATATAGGGTAACTTTTATCGAAAAAAAACTATTATCCGAAAGCATATAACAATTATATTAATGAAAGCGATGCCGCGGACAATATCTAGTATTATATATTTAAGAACCAAGTGATTAATTAATCAAGACTTTATTTCTGACGCCTTATCAACGTGAATACTGACAGACAAGTTAAACCAGCTTGTTACATCAACATATTTATTTATTCACTGCATTGTTTATTGCTGCACCGGGATAACTGTGAAAAAATATTATTCTGTCATGAAGCTGAACTCATTTATCTTATATAACATTGATATTATAAAACATTTTTTTTTCAGGTCACTATAATAATTTATGGGAATAAAGTGACTGCTTTTTATAAGCCCAAGTCTATTGACTGCGGTCCGTATGGCTTTATATGCGATGGTGTATCAAGGTTAAGACTCTGTGAAGACGATAATATTTTAGGTCCTGCCTTTGTGTGCCCAGAGAATACAATATGTAACGAACAGTCTAGCGATGTCTGTGAGAATACAATTAATTACATCGATCCATCGCTTACAAGAGCTCTTCGTTGCCATCGAAGTGAAAGAATTGCGGACCCGAGCGTGCCCGATTGTAAAGGCTATATTTTGTGTATTCCCAACAAAAATCGTTTTCAAGGCATTAAATTTAAGTGTACGGGAAATACAATTTTTAGCGGATATTCTCGGACTTGTACGTCACCGCAACAGTATAAGTGTCCACTGGGAAACGTTACAAAGACAAAACTTTACGGGGAAGCTAATAAAAAAATCGGCACTAATCATAACACTGGCGAAGCTCACAGCCCAAATTCGAATGTGCAAGGTCTCCGGCCTATCGACTGTAAAAATTACAAATTTTCAATAGTACAAGACAATAGCCCCAGCAAAGCAGCTTACTTTTGCCCATCGCGACCTTTAAGAGGAGAGCCCACTGTCCGATGTACTGTGTTCTCAAATCATTTTTGTCTCACATTGGAAAGAGATGACCAAGATCAATTTATACAAAGTTCTGGGACAGCATATCGTAGACCACGGAAAAATTGAAAAAAAAAAAAAATTAAAAACTATTTATTTTACGTAATAGGAAATAAGACTGAAATAAATTCAAAACGACCCAATTTGTTTATTATTTAATAAGAACTTAGATATTACAAAAGATGTGATTGACAGACTCTAGATAATACTTAATTGGGTTTTAATATTATGTTAATAAATAAATTGTAAATTCGTTTTCTTTATACATTCCCTTCATTCATCACTCTCGCCGTCTACAACCTTTCGCTTTTATATACTCGTATAAAGATTATCTTCTTATATATTACTCGTATAAAGATCTTTCTTGTTCTTATTTAGTTCATTATTGGTATTAAAAGAATGCTTATCGACATCAGTAATAAGCGCTAGGCGGAATATTCCTTTGTATTATATCAGTCCACCATATTACAACCGCCTCCAGTACTACAAAGGCTTTGTATTATCTCTTTAATACGTTGACAGCCTCATTATATTAATTGATCCTCGCGAGGTTTCACCGAGTCTAATGTTTCGTTTTCTTTGTGGCAAAGTCAGTCTGAAATGAATGGGAGCAGACTGTGAAATGTATCAAGTGAGCCTTCAGATTCAATAAAGCTATCAAGCATTACGTAAATGCTTTACAAAATTTTGCAAGTACAAATCTATAATATAATGTTATATATATCAAAGGAGATCGTGGCCTAAACAGTGGTCAGCGTTTGAGTTGATCGCTAGGTTAAGTAGCTCTTGCTGCGACTGAGTGATAGATGGGTGATCCGTTGTTAATTTAATGTCATAATTTATATATTATGTCATTTATTACTAATATTACTATAATTAGCTGTGCCCGCGACTTCATCCGTGTAAAATTAGGTGAAAAATAGATTCAATTTCCGTGTGATATGTAGCCTATAACCTTCTTCTATAAATGGGTTATCTAACACTGAAAGCATTTTTCAAATCGGAATATTAGTAGTTGCTGAGATTAGCGCGTTCAAACAAACAAACAAACTCTTCAGCTTTATATATTTGTATAAATACAGAAGTATAGATTAAATAACTATTATTTTTTTAATAATGTAGGGAAGTAAATAAAGCATCACGTTTCTTCCTTCCTCATATTTATATACAATATTTACAATATATACACAGTTAAGTATAAGAGATCACATTGTTAATTTATATTAGTCCTGTTGCTAAGGTAACGGCCGAATGTCCTAAAACACGCCTGCGTGTTCACACTTAATTTAAAATTCAAAAATATGTTTTTAATAAGCGGCCTGTTATATCCACAACTACATTAGATGTATATTATAATATAGTAGGTATGTATAATATAGATGTATATAATAATGTATAGTATAATATACATACATGACTTTTTATCGCACGTGATAATATATCGGGTTTATCCGACTAGTTTTGAACCCTTCCGAGGTTTATTACTCGTATGGGTTCATCACACTTGTCAGAGGGAGATATACTGAGACCAATCTATTATCTTACCTGACATAAATTTACCACATTTTTGTGCATAGCAAATAAGAATCCATCGAGGTAAAATTCCATAGTGAAATATGTCCCTGAATCAGTAATGGGATGTGACAGGTAATTTTGCAAATGGTTCAAATGGAATTGGGCCACGTGAATTTTTGACCCATCTTAATCCGAATTTGCAGAATTGATATATTTTCGTATAAAACATCGTTATCCCTCACCAACAATTTATAAATTTATAGCTTTAGAGTGAGATAGGAATACTTTACTGTGATATTTTTTTTTGGATTTGATATAACTCTGACTTCATTTGTATTTCTTCTAAATAAGACACGTTTGACGACTTTCAAATTTCTATTACAATACTAATTCTTTATTAAAATTTTAATTTTTTCTATTAAAAATACTTTAACCCCCATTACTATTATAATGTATATACATATGTACATAAAGATTACGCGTCACGTTGTTTGTCCGCGATGAACTCCTAAACTACTTAACTGATTTTAATAAAATTTGCACACCGTGTGCACTTTGATCAAACTTAAAAGATAGGATAGCTTACATCTCAATTTATAGTCGCAAATAAATATAAGTCGTTAAAATCTATGCACGTGCATAACTTCCAAACAACTGCACCAAATTGGATAATTTCTTTTTTGTTGTGTTCATTATTGTTAGGACAAGGTTTGTATAATAAAAAAGGAATGGCAAAGCGAAAGCGAAAAGGTTCCTTTGGGAACGGGGAAAATTATATAGGATTATAATAGAATGTAGTAAATAGTAAGTTAGCCAACGTTCGGGCACGACAACGCCTGCTGGGACCGCTAGTTTAGTATAAATATTTATAATAAGGCTTGTCCTACTATAATATAATCGTGGTACCAACAATACAAATAAGTTTGCTATCTAACAACCCCAGTTCTTAATACAATATAATAAGCGAAAATTTTCAGAATAAATTCCCCCGGAGCGTTCAAAAAGTTAACCTCGGGCGTTGCGAGCTTGTTAACAACCTTTTTAATGGGTACAATAATTAGCAAGTTGTAAGCCGCAAACTTTGTTACATTCATTCGCTTCTTTGACGGTGATTTAACGTGATATTTTGCCTGTTCATTCTGACTTATAACATTACTCAAATAAAAAATTCCCTTACGTTACTTATTCACTCTGTCTTTTGAATACTAGCGGATCCGGCAGACGCCGTGCTGCCCGAACCTTGGGTTACTTATTTTTTCACTTCAGCAGCTGAAACATGTAAGTTTTGTTGCAAAAAAAAACAGTGGGCATAATGCGATTTTGCCCACTGCGTCAGACAAGGTAACTTTTTAATTTTTTAAATAAAGAGTGACAAGTACACTGTACTCTGTCTCTTTCCCGCCCTTAAAAATGAGCGAGTGACAAACACAAGTCCAAGAAGGTCCTATTTCGAAATTCAACGTCAAGGTATACACGTTCGGTAACGCGTAAATAAACTAAATTGAAAAGATATTTGTAAAATGGGTAACCATGTTTTTAATTTTTTTGATAAAACATCACGGACGCAATTTCTGAACGCACCTTAAAATATACCGGGAATAAAATTTCGTTTTTAAAGTGGTAGCGTAAAGTGTTGAATAAGATTAAAATAATGAGAAAAGATGAGCGATACTTGCGACGAAGACAGTATTTTAACACTAGAGGAGTTGAAAAGTCAAGTTAGTAATAATACGGAATTAAGTTTCCTACCTGTGAAGTCTCGCGAAAATATTTGAAAGCATTTCTTCAATAAATTGAGACTTACAAGGGGTGCGGGTGTTTTATCCCTTTTTCTAAAACTGAATTGCCTTTAACATTAATTATTTATTCTAACTTATTTTTTTTTTATGTTACAAGGGGACAGACGAGCAGGCAGCAGGCACCGAAGTGCCTACCGGCGCCCATGGACATCACTTGGAATGGGAGAAGATTTGCCTAAACAGGTTCTATACATTTTATTGTGAAAAATATTACATGTGTGTCGCCGATTGCGATTATGCAGCACATTGAAAGAAAAAATTGGTTAATAGTTCCATTCAGTCATTTAATCAGCTGAATAAACCAAATGGTTATTGGACAAACACAACCTTATAGTATTTAATGGGAATAGCTATTGTTTGGCCATAAAAATCTATAATAAGTTATCTAAGGTGTTCCTTAAACAGACCCAGTTTTAATTTTATATGTTTATAGAATTAAAACTGGGTCTGTTTAAGAGACACTTTTACTTGTGACTTCTGGACAAGTGTTACGACACAATAATAGAGTTGTTAAGTGTATTAATTACTACTTTATTTAAATATTTGAAAATAATTCAATAATAATATTTGTATATAAAAAATTTTATGATTATGTAGTTTTGTTACTTTTCATAAAAATGCATATTTTTTTTCTTGAAGTTGTTGTTCACTCCCTAATGAGTGATAATCCGTCAGGTGAAGCTGAAATACCCCATGAAACTTTACTCTGTTGCGGATAAGTTAAAAGTGGACGCGTGATCGCACAGCCATCAAACTGGCCGCTTTGTTATTATTATTTTTTTCTAACACAGAAATGCATGTACATGTGTGTGTATAATGTTTATATTAATGTCATAATGCTCCAAAATTCCCTATTATGGATGCTTCCATAACTCGAAAAGTAATAATAAATCTTAACCTCCCTGATGGAATAACATTCAGTAGAGTGCAAAAAATAACTTCGAGAATAAAATACATGTATGCCTTTTTGGGAAAGTAACCTCAAAATTTAAAGATGTTTCACATTCTGTAAATTTTTAAATAGGTAATAGTATTTGACATGTGCAATTTTTGTTCAATAATTTAATTTTAATTGACCCTTGTATTTGAACTCTGTTAATGGCAGAATATGCCAAATGTGTATATTTTTTCAAAAACACTTTTATTGTTATTATACTTTTTCCTATTTTTTTTTAAATACTTTTTAGCAACTAGTGCATGTTGTTACTGCCTATAATTGCAATTATGTGTATGTGTCTCTCTATATTAGTTTAATATTTTTTATGTAGTTGTAACCTAACACGTAATTCAGTTGGTGGTTCAAATAAAATAAAATAAAAAATAAAATAATGTTCTGCCATATACAT
>JANCMC010049048.1:978726-1043212 GCA_024363005.1 Charaxes varanes | reverse complement strand
AGTGGGTAAATTGGGACATTAATTTTCAATTTGAATTTATTTGTATAATTCGCTCATTAATTATAAATCAAACTCGCCCGTAGCTTTAACTGGCTTAAAACCCTATTTGAGGCCACTTTAAATAAGGCAACCCTATATCATCGTGAAGACAAATAAAATAGCTTTAATTTGATAAATAATTTATTTAACAAAACAAGTGAACATTTTTTTTTGTTGTTTGTTTTATTTCCTCTTTTATATTTTTAGTCATAAACTTGCTACTACATATTTATTTTATGTTGTGCCATTTATAATTGCAGTGGCATTTATAATGTAAATTTAAATTAAGTTTCTATTTGTGTAATGTACACTGTGTTAATGGCCAAGTAAATAAATAAATAAAAAACACTGTTATGTTAAGGCTGGATCTTATAAATCTATGAAAAAATACCCAGACGCTTTTCTTATTACGCCAAATAATCGATGGTGTTTAACGTCAAAATGATGTTTACTTGCAGATGTAAAATCACAAATCATTTTTGTCCTGTTGACATTCAGCCTGGCAAGAGGTGTACCTCAGAAGCCGAATCTGGACGCGATCTTGAACCGACGTACAGACGTCTACATTGCAGGGTTCTTTCCATTCGGCAAGGGAGTCGAGAACTCAAACACTGGTATCTTTAGATAATGCTTTTAGATTATAATAAGATTCGTCTACAGGTATCCTGGTATCAGCGACTGGTTTCCTTAATCTATTGTTGATTTTTTTTAATGTAACAAGTTGTAAACGAGCAGGCGATAATCACCTGAGTGACTACTGTCAATCATAGACAACTGCAACACTAGTGGGCTCGTGGATGCGTTGACGGAGTATGAGAAATGACTATGCTCTTTGAAGGTCCCTAAGTCGTATCAGTTCAGAAATACCAAATCTGGTAACAGGTTTCACAAATAATTTAGTGTGAGATGACTTTAAGCGGCGATGATGGAGGGATGGCTTTAGGATTATTAACGGAAATATTTTAGCTTATTTAACATTCCTAAATTGATTATAAGTCGGAATTACTGTAGATAAACTTAACTTAGACTAGGATCTACCCTCCCAACAAGGTTATATCGCTTAGTTTATCATTCCAACGCTGCGTTCTGTAGCTGTTTATTACAGGTATAATTGTGTGTTTTGAAGCATTTTTATACATCAGTACACTTGTTCACTTAGCACTAATTCAAATGCGATAATTTTAAGACATTGAGGAATCAATGGTCGGCATTTGTGTCGATCGCTAGGTTAAGTAGCTCTCGCTGCGACCGGGTAATAAATGGGCGACCTATTCTAACACTGGTTTATATTTGATATCCGACCTCCTCCGTGTTTCGGAAGGCACGTAAAACAGTGGCACCCGATTACATGCTTGTAGCCGAATTGGGCCGGCGCGTCCGGGTACCAGTACCTCTTTCTCACATAAGATCGGCGTGAAGTGGCACTAATGCTGTTACTTGAAGTGATGTTACTGTTGTCGTCTTTCGTTCCATCTGTGAGACTTCCCGGTGTCCTAAATTCTTCTTTAAAGGTAACGCATCTGCGGGCCTTCTGGTGGTGCAGATATCCATGGGCGTCGATTGTCACATGGGTGATGAACCGCCTGCTCGTTTGCCCCTTGTAAATAAAAGAATAAGCCTTATAATTGGCTTAAAACCGTCAATCTTCTCGTGGTTCGACTCTAACGAATCAGTGGTAGGCTGTATTCAGCATAGGATAAAAAAGAACCTATAGATTTAAAAAAATCTCTTAGAAACAATAAAAAGTCTCTCAAAGCCCTCTAATATTTTAAACTAATTTAGAAAACTATCGCGAATGTTAAAAATGAGTGGAGTAGAAGTGTAGCTATACAAAATTGCTTAATCAGCATTAAGGTTTAATAGCTACGCATGCTAAGCCCATGAGGCTCTAATCGTTTAAAAAGACCCGGCTAAAGGATTAAAAAGATGTTTAGTGCGCGAAAACATGGCTACGGGAATATTTTACTAACATTAAGGATACCCAAATTAAATTTATATAAGATCTTCCGACTCTGAGAATAGCTTCATTTAGTTGCTCCATTAAAATTTCCACTTAGTTTATCATAAACCTAGACGCAGCACTTATTATCTGAGCAACAAAGATCATTATTGTACATCACGTCCATGGAAAATGAGAACGTGGTACGTTTTATAAGAAAATGCGGATCCTTTTAGGTCTCTACTTTAAAATACCTTTTTGTAAGTTATGGCGGCTTTTATGTTCATTAATTTATGATGTAAGCTCAGGTGATAAATTGTTGGCGAAAATTTCATTATATATAATGACACCATTATCATAATGAAGTGATTGTTCAAGTTGTATTGCCATCACCCATGTGAAGTTCTAAAACTACACACTCCCTATGGCACATTTGACTTTTGGTGCAGATTTCTGTTATTAAATATAACGGAATGGTTCTTTAAAGTGATTTATCCTCTATTGCCTTATTCTGTGGGTGTGTCTTTGGGTCTAGATAGGTTATTTTAAGTCCCAAATCATCATGCAATTCCATCATTATAGTCATTGTTCAAGTCTGAAATTACAATTATCAGTATTGATAAACACGATTATCCATACCTCCCACTTAATTTGTTGTAACCCCAAATTCCCAGCTTTGCAGTAGAGCGTTACAAACACCTTAATCGTATTATAACAGTCACTTTTTAATATATTATTGTATACAATATTGTAATCGCCATTATTGAGTACATAATTGTATACACACATGTGTTATATAATGAGGTTTTTATTTCAATTTACATGTTTGTAATGCTCTACTGTGAAGTTGGTAATTCGGCATTACAACAATTTACGAGGGAAGTATCGATATCTTTCCTTCAACTAGACATGAAACCGAATGCTGATGATTTCTCCACGTCTCTCCTCATTTTAGAAGAATCCACCATGAAGAGTACTATGCAGCTACACAGATCGCGTCGAATTTAGGAATTAATGAATTGTATTTCCTTTTTTGTATAATATAATCTATGTCCGTTTTTGTATTTTACAGTTTGTTTTAACGCTTACTGGTATATATTATAATTATTGTCTAACGAGCGGATCCGGCAGACATTTCTAGCCGAACATTGAGGTACTTTCTACTCACTATATTCTATTATTCTTCAATATTGTCCCCGTTCCCGTTTCCTTTCCCGTTCCCGTCCCATAATGATTAACAATTTAAAATAAACATTTCCTATATACGTGTAACTATATACAACGGTTTTTGTAGCCCACGCCAGGATAGCTCGCAGATGGCAGAATTAACTCTACTTACTTGATTTTGGACAATTAACTCAATATCTTTATAATTTATAGCCTATGTGTTATTCTGACGTGTAAATTATATTAAAGTTTTATTAAAATTCATTTAGTTCTTTTTCCGTGAAAGGGGTTAAACATACATTCAGACATCTATACATCCATTTGTGCAAACTTTCGCGTTTATAAAATGAGTAGGATTCTATAATTATAATAATATATATAATTTTTGTGTTTTTAGATGTATGATTTTTAACCTTACCAATACATTCGAAATATACGATCAATGTGTATTTTAGTACGTGAACCAAAAACTATCGAACTAAAATTGTAAGTTTAATTTAATTTGATCTATATGTTTAAGGAATAAAAGTCCGTTTAAAATTATAAAAATGTATATTACATAATATACGAGAATGTAGATATAGGAACAAGTTTTAAGACGAATAGTGAAAATGTAGAAAGCGTAAAGTATCTGATGAACATGACTTGTTTATATTTTATTACGAACGGGCATACAGTGTAAGCATATTCTTACATTGGTTCCCTTAAATATCTTTAATTACTTTCTGCAATATATTTCTACTTTGAGAGAAATAATTTACCAGAACTTACAATTTATGTACCTAAGAAAGTAAAATAATCTCGTGTTAGGTACACTATATATATAACTCAAGAACAGCTGAACCGATTTCGCTGAAAATTGTTGGGGAGGTAGCTTAGACCAAGGAGACGGGCTTAGGATAAAAAAAAATAACAGTCAAAACATCAGGAACGGAATCCGGAAACGGGAAAGGGTATATAAGATGAAGTAAATAGTAAGTAGCCCAACTTTCAGGTAGGACAACGTTTGCCGAGTCCGCTAGTTTCATAAATAAAAAAAATGAAAGCGTTGAAGTTGTTACAAATTCTTGCCGTCATGGATGACTATACGATTTGTATCCAAGATCATTGAACTATTTTGGAAGGATTTAATATTAGCAGATTCAGAACATATCAACGAATAATTAAGGAAATTTCACCTTGAATTCGAAAAAGCATATATGTACGCCTTACTAAAGGTTGACGAGAGAAGCGATCAACCACATATTTAACTAATGTAGTTCATAGTTTTACAGCTGCAATGATATTTGCCGTAAATATATATGCTTTTACAGCTAATTTATTGTGGTGGAAAATCTTGTAACTTAAACTGAGATCAAACCAAAATATACCAACAGTTCGTATAAGGCAATTCACGAAATAATCGCATATTTTTTCAAAAGTATTAGTGTTTATGCTAAAGAGATTATTAAGTGCAATATTTTTTAAAATAGTGTTTAGAAATTAATAAGTTTGGTGTTTTATGATACTGTTTTGGGTTGCTATGGTAACCGTATTGAATGGTAAGTAATTTAAATTAAGTAATGGATTTTTAATATTATATTCGATTTTATTTAAAATATTAATGAATCGAAACGTTCGTATGAGAATATTTACCTGAAATTCCGACTCATCAGGTTGAGTACCAAAAAAACTTTAGTGATCTCTCCAGTAATGTATCGAGGTTTATTATTACAGGTATAGAATTAATTTAAAATTTTAAATATTAAATTATTTCTAATATTAAATTCAATTTGTATATTCCCACTTCAGGGCAGGCAGCAAGGTTAGTCTAAAAAATTCCCTAATTTTCTATTAAAATGGTTTTGCGTTAATTGTGGTGTGTTTTAAATGCATAAAGTATTTTTTCTTATTTATTACAAAATCACATCACATGGACCCTAGGACGTCTGAATGCGTTTCTAAGCAAGTTGATCCTACTACCTAGGAAGTGAAGATAGGTTCTCTAGCCCACAGTATACCCTGAATTTTAGCTTTGTAAATTAAAATATATAATTATTTTTTTATATGGCTTATATCTTATACTTTAAACAAATTCAACGGAAATTATTATTGTTAGAGATAGATATTGCTTGTTTAATCCTCGGCCGGTTTTGAAACAGCGTAAGGTTAAGGATGTAAGCGAAGTCCTGAGGCGACGGAGCTGGCGGCAAACATAGCTTTTGTCACGACCTGGCTTTATCTGCCAGGTTGTGTCACGAACTGTGTGTATTGAATGTTGGGTTAGTTATGTCTCCACTTAAATTCTGAGACGATTTACCAAAAACAATGATACAGTATTAATTTATTAATGTCTTTACTATTAAATTTAAAAAAAAAATAATTTCTACTTGTGTTTGTCAAGTCAAATGACAGATTTTTTTATGTCTACATAGCCTATTTGAATATATTAATAATCAGAAAAGTTTGGTGACGCTTTTTTTTTATCATTTACTAGGTGTTTCCCGCGATTTCAATCGCGTAAAATTCTACTTTCCTTAATCTGGCCCTATCGAAATATTAGTTCTTGGCGGATGTCTACTAACTCTAAACTACCTCCCTGCCAAATCTCATCTTTGTACGTCACGCGGTTTACGAGATTTTATGTTAGGTGTCTTTTCACTATTACGTACAAAGAGTAAATCTTCTTTTAAAAAGTTAAGGAAACACCAGGGAAGCCGTAAGCTATAAATAAAATAGTAAATAATTTTACCTGTAGTGTAATATTTAATAATATTAAAATATGGATACATATTTTTACTATTTCGTGTAACTTAATTATGTAAGTGGCTGGATCGGGACACGCATGCCTGAGGGGAAGAAAGGATAGCAATTCCCTTGGGGCGATGTGTTAGAAACACGGACTTCTTTAATGATGTAAGAGCTCGTACCTGTTTCTAATGCCGGAGCCAGACATAGCTCTAAGTCTAAGTGTTTATTTATTTATTAAAAAGAAACCATTAAATTAATAGGTGTATAGCTAAGTCTTTATTAAATATTAAAAAAGGG
Source organism: Charaxes varanes (assembly GCA_024363005.1). Classification (NCBI taxonomy): domain Eukaryota; kingdom Metazoa; phylum Arthropoda; class Insecta; order Lepidoptera; family Nymphalidae; genus Charaxes; species Charaxes varanes. The sequence goes on along the minus strand of JANCMC010049048.1, from coordinate 1,037,040 downwards.
AAGATGGTCCATTACTATTAAGCATGATATGAAGACGAGGGGGGTTTGCCCTGAAATGGCATACGATAGAAATAAAAGGCGCAAAAAGATAAGGATTGCTGACCCCAATTGATATGGGATTTAAAGCAAGGAAGAAGAAGAGGAGAGGTGGCTAATTATTTTTTATGTAAGTAGCAATATATATATAATATATAGCATAAATGCTACTTTCTTATAATTTTAGTACATTGCAATATAACGTTACACATGTGTAATGTAACTATTATTTACTTATAAAAATTGAAACAGTCGCGGGCCACAAAGAGAGAGGTCGCGGGTTACATGCGGCCCGCGGCACGCGCTTTTTTTTGAACCTTTTATTTAATTTGATATTTATATGACCTCTGTTTGAATTTATTATTTACTGATACTAAAACAACAATCGCAAGAAATATGAGTAGGTTTTATTCAAGACTGCATTCGAGCGAGTCGGTGCTGTCGTCTGCGTCGTTGGGTGTAATTAACCAATCAAGTGGCAACGCTTCGATTGCATCTCTTCGCCAGTTTCCACGTGAAATCACGTGATTACACAATTTCATAATATCGCGGCTGCAGGCTAGACAATAATTTACTATATTATGTCATATTTATTACCTGGAATATTTATCATCCGGAATATTTATTATGTGGCATATTGATTAGTTGGTATATTTATTACAGAATAACACTAATCCAAGGTCGTAATATCGCGGCTGCAGACTAGACAATAATCTACTATATTATGTCATATTTATTACCTGGAATATTTATCATCCGGAATATTTATTATATGGCATATTGATTAGTTGGTATATTTATTACAGAATAACACTAATCCAAAGTTAAATTTTTGACAATTCCATAAGAACTTGCATGAAAGTAAAAACTGCACTACCTAGAAGGCAACGATATAAATTCCCAATGCAGGCTAAATTACAAAATAAAACCTAACATTACTATAGATTTCTCTAGGCGCTTGAAAAATTGTTCTCATTTTGTGTTGTACTTTTCAAACGAGTTCTAAAGAAATGTACATTATTTTTATAGAATAAATAGTAAAACACACTTGAAACTGTTGTTATATTCTAAGTAAACACACTTGTTATATTCTAAGCGGAAAGAGTTGCGGGTTTTAGCTAGTATATAATAAATTCGCAGCTGAAAATTTAATTAGGCTAGGTTATTCAAATTCTAAAATCAAAAAGCGAACAATAGAGGAACAATACGTTGAATGGAACATTTAAATCCACGGAGGGGAAATGGTCAATTTCATAAGAATATCGTGTGATGAAGTTATATTTACACAAAACCTTTTTGTGAATTTCCCCTGACGATAAAAATCGTACTGATTCAACAGTTGTAAGGAATAAAATGTATTACACCCGGCGACCTAAAAATCGCTGTATGAATTGAAGCTTACCTTTCTCTTCTTCTTCCTAGCGTTATCCCGGTTTAAATACCAGGGTCCGCTTAGATTGTAGAGGATGTGGCCGTGGGGCGAGTTAAGATGACCGATTGCCATCTGACGTCATTAATGAAAAATTTGGATATTCTTGAATGACAGGCGATACGTTCTTTCGCAAATATCGAACTGACCTTTCTCGTCTGCATTCCAGACGGCGTCAGTCACGTATGAATGCTAATGTAGGTTGTTGAAACCGAAGGCACAATTTGAATCTGGAGTTAATTCGCAAATAATGCACACACGACCTCGATAACGGATATCCGACACTCATAAAACGTTACATAATAAAACGCAAATAAGAGTTTTGTTTCTTATCACAATCACGCGACGCGTTCAAGGTCGCGCAAATTTGACGGATGCCGCCATCTTGCGATTTCGGAATCGGAATGTTCTTTTCAAATCCATAGACAATAAGTGATATTCGGTTGCATGAAGCGTGAAATGATCACACGACATGATTTAACATAAATATTCATTGCGGAGTATTCTAAAGGTTTCCGTTCGTTTCATTCTATTGATTTCGTTCGCGACAAATCTCGCATAGCTACCAGTATCCAGTATAATTGGATTAGTTATGAAGAAAAAATTCAATTTGACGTTCGTAATTGACTTTTATGGTTATCGATAATATATAGTTTGTATTTATAATCAGTTTTACCTGGATCAAACTAGTTATTATTTTTTCATTATTTGATATTTCTTTTTATTAACTTTTAAAATATAAACGCTAATTCAGTCTTTACCGTGAACATACCCAAGATAAAGCCCATGACTTTAAGATTAATGGTACGGAGATTTAATAAAATTAAATAGGCAATCGAGTGTCCAAAAATTAGAAGCACATCATCAACTTAGACGTTTAAAGGCGCCAGATCAGTGAAGTTTTTGCACACACACAGTTATAATTAAGATCTTATAGATATCGAGCACTTAAATAATATATAATTCTGATATATAGATTAGTGTAAATAAACATTTTATGAGCAAAATTTTCGTCATTAAGGCGTTTAAGGTAAAGTATCATTTGATATTAAAATAACTTTATAATGACCACCGACATACATAATCGCTATTCGACTGTACGTAAGAAGTAAAATTATCTATAATTTGCGTAAGAAAATTGTTGCAAATTCTTCTAATGTTGTTTACAATCTAATATCTTATTTACTTTTAAATACGAGATATTGCTTCCTGAATAATTTAATAAACATGTCATTAGTAATACATTTAAGTATTCATATTTCAAATGTTAAAATGTCATCATAATTTCTATCTTGATTTATTTGAATACCGTCGTAACGGTCATTTGACAGTATTTTTTATAATACCCCTTCTTCTGCCTAACGTTATCCCGCTCCAGGGTCGCATAAGTTGCAGAGGATTTAGCTGTAGGGCGAGAGAGAGAATTTCAAATTCAAATGATATTTCATTCAAGTAGACTTCTTCTACGCGTTCTGCTTTTTCCGCACTTAATCGCAGTATGGTGACCTTTGTGCTTGAGGGGAGCTGGGCTGGTTAGATTTTCAAGCCCAGCTCCTGCCAGAAATCGAGGATCCGCTGGGGCCTTTACAAGCTCAAGTAGACTTTTACAAGCTCTTTTGAATCGTCAAATATTTTAAAAGCTATCACTGATTCGGAAGAGTCGAGCCACATTTTTTCATACATGACTTTTGCGAAACTTTAACCATTTACGCAGCGCACGCAGCGGAAGCTCTCAAATGGGAAAAATAACACCCGATTTTGAAACATTTTTCATTGGTGCGCCGCTTCTATTGGACTTAGCGTGATAATATATAGCCTATAGCCTTCCTTGATAAATGGTCTATCTAACACTGAAAGAATTAGCGCGTTCAAACAAACAAACAAAGTCTTCAGCTTTATATATTAGTATAGATATTAAATCGAGAAAGTAATGTACTAGGAAAGAAAAGTGACTAGGAAAGCGCAGAAAAGTTATACCCAAGGCCAATACTTGTGTAACCCTGATTACATCTAAAAGCATAAAGAAATTCTAAAAGAAAGGCCAAGAAAAGTCGCCTACACCGATACCTAAAGAGAAGGGATTTTTTTTCCATTTTCTTGGGCATAGAAGAGAACTTGGTCGAAAAAGACAATTTTTTATTTTTATATTTATTGGCTCGCCAGTTTTTATTACGTACAAAATAACATGGACTCAAATAACACTTATAAAATAATATAGCGTGTCCGCTCAAACATTTTAAAGCGAACACATCATGCAATCAATTAAATTAATCCTTATAAATTCAACATAAGCAATAAAACACTTAAAAAATAAATTAAATCATTTAAAAAAATCTTATAAATTAGAATAATACATTTAAAATGGATTAATTATAAATTACATTAAAATGAGATAATGAAAATTGTATTAGGTACTTTCCATAAAATGTTTAGTAATTAAATTACGAATTTTATATAAATATAATCCAAAAATATATGCAACCAAAAAAAAACCAACGAATATATTACCATATACTATTATATACTATTGCAGTGTAGACGTGCCTTAACAGCGTACGAATAAACGCGAATCGAAATGGACTGGGTAGTACAAAAGTTTTCCGATCTCACTTAATCTAAGTGCAAAAGTAGTTAATTGTTCCGATTCGAAGAATCCAACAGTTCTGAGTAATAGAAGGTGGGAATTAATTTACTATTCCAGTAACGACTGAAAGTTATACTGTAGTTATTTGATACAGGGGTTTTTATTAATTCTAACAGATACAGAGATAGTTGTAGCCGCTAGGTTTCTAAGTACTCCTAGAGATAACTACTTTTGCAGTTAGATTAAGTAAGATCGGAAAACTTTTGTACTATCGAGTCCAATTAGATCCGGGTTCATTGGAAAGCTGTTAAGGACCGTTTACACTGCAGTTGATATAAAAGTATATGGTTATGTATTTTGTGGTTGTAGCTTAATCAGTAGAAGGGATTTGAATGGATCGCTAGGTTAAGCAGTTCCTACTGCGGCCAGGTGATAGATGGATGACCAATTCTAAGACTGGTTTTCAAATATCCGACCTCCTTCGTGTTTCGGAAGGCACGTAACAGTGGGTACTGATTAATGTCAATTATTGGTATTTGTCGTGAGATTGTAGAGATACGGACGTTTCAGGGATGACGTCAGACGGCATTCGGTCATCTTAACTCGCCCCACAGCCACATCCTCTGCAATCTCAGTGGACCATGGTACTTGACCGGGATAACGCCCGGTAGTTAAAAATACCTCAAGTAAAATTAGTTAAAAATACCTCAAGTAAAATTAGTTAAAAATACCTCAAGTAAAATTAGGTAAATTAACAAAATCGTTTTAAATTGACGACAATGCAAAAGAATGGCGTCACATCGGGCAATACCAAATTGAAGGTTGAAAAACATCGAAATGTTATCTCGTGCCAAATTATCAATAATGAATATTCGACGTCGCATCAGTGTGACGTTATGTGATGTGTTTTTACCGATAATAACTAACTTTTTGTAAAGTCTTAATGCACCGACACGACTGAAGATAATTTCGAAGAACGATCAATGCAATCGTTAAAACGGACCGACATTCATGTGTCCAAAAAAAATTGATGGTCCCTGGCCAGAAGAAATCCTGCGAGACACAATGCAATGGTACTTTAATCATAAATATGGTCAAGGTGGAATCGGGAACGATCACTCCAGGTTCCTTGCTTTCCGATTACTTAACAAAATTCCAGATGCAATATTAACTAGAGCCTCAATAGCTCAACGGTATAAGGTATGGACTAAAAACCGCAAGGTGCCCGGTTCAAACCCCACCGCCGTTGGGGTATTGTCGCACCCAATCCTAATACAGGCTTTTAATTTAAGCTTAGTAAAGGGGGGAAAAGGGAATATTAGACATACCTAAAAGGTATTCCTAATATTCTTTTTTTTTTTTAAATGTCTAGTTAAAAGTTACAAACACGCTTGTTAAAAACATACTTACTCGTAAAGCGTATTATTCTGTTGAAGACTATATTAAAGATAAAACTGCTTGGAGTAGATTCATCCAGCTTTGTACTTGATAGTTAACATGCAAAAACGTGAAAAACTTATTTCTGTAAGAACTATTTTTAAAAGAATGCCTTGCTGATTCTTCTCGTGGCTCTACTCTTCCGAATCAGTGGTACCTTTTCAAATATTTGACGATTCAAAAGAGCTTGTAAAAGTCTACTTGAATAGAATATCATTTGAATTTGAATTAAGGTTTTCCACGCGAAAGATGCATTGAGGAGTATAAGACGCATGAACTTTAAAGGTGGTCTATTTGAGGTCCTTCGGTACCTTTGAGTCAAGGCTAGATGTAGTCGTCCGAAGCCAGCCGCGCCATATAACAACTGGGTATAGAAACTTTGCTTCTATGATCTGATTGCGTCTTTCTTAGTAAATTGGTTTAATACATTTTAAAATTACTATGAAGTACAAAGCTTGTTGCAAGTCATATAGCTATTTCTCTCCTATTATCCCTTGAATGTCCTTTGACGTCATTAAGCGACCCATCATCAACAATAAATTACGTCACATGTTAAGGGGGGGGGGGCGTCATCGAAATCTGATATTGTGTGACATTGGGCAGGGGGGAGTGAATAGCTTTATGACGTCGCATGTCAAAATTAAAAAGATTTCAAAAAAATTGGAACTGTTTTGTTTTCATCTTTTAAAATACATGCATAAAATTGGAAATTTTGAGACGTCATACTAAGGGCGAGGGGGTATATGTATTTATGTAAGTATGTGTATAGGCGTTTTAATGTAACAAATTTTTATTCAATTTGGATATTGGATGGATGGAAATTTTTTGTCAAGTTATTAAAATAAAACAATTAAATCAAGATAATCCTTCAACAATATTAGCCATTTCTAGTAGAACCATACAAAAAAAAACTCAATATGCTGTATGCGAAATCGGGGGCAAAACTTGGTACATTAAACAATTGATATATTCTTTGCATTTTTTGTGCTAGCATCTTGGCCTAAATGTATTACAGTTAATAAATAATAAATGGCCTGATCACGAAGAGGTAATTACAAATGCAGATATTGTTTATTGTATGCTTTTGCAAGGCAATTGATTGCAACAAAGAGCACTTCGTTAAAACCTTATTAGTCGTCTTGAATGCTCACTATACAGAACTAAATGTCATCGAAATATATACCTTGTTTTCGTGAATTTTAAAAGGCAAATCAAGGCATAATTCGTCATAAATAAGATATATATATGGTATTTGACTAGTCTTTTCTTGGGATTAAAATTGAACTATATCATTATTACACTCCTATATCTCCACTTATTATATTTATAAACATTCGTTTAATTATTACATTTGAGGAATATACACTTTATGTAATGAATACTGTAATTCCCCCTATAACACTGTACTCTTATAACGCATTAATAGTATTCTGTAATATATAATATTATTATATATATAATATCATATTATGCGCATTCCGGGTTGTACGAGAATACCCCTACAACACGTTTTCCTATAACGCGGAATAAATCTACCGTGTTATAGGGGAGAATACAGTATAAGAATAAAAACAAAAAATAAAGTACTCGTCCTATAAGAGTGCCTTTGTAAAAAGTATTCCTAGTTTTACTTTTTTATACATACTTCGCGTTGTCTCTGCTCCGTACGGTGTCAGGTAGCAGCAAAACGATGGCGCCACCCGCCGCACTCATTGCAGCTATTGTAGACATTGGCAAGTGTTCGTTCAATTTAGTCTGGAAAAATACAGGATATATCACTGAATAAAATCGAAGTCATAACTATTTTAAATACTTTAAACTCTAGAGAAAACAAAATAATTTTAGTAAGATATTAAACCTGCTGTTGAGACCAATCAAGTTAGTCACAATGACGAATAAGGAACAATATTTCTATAAAGTTTTTCCTGTAAAATTAGTAAAAGAGCTGTTGATACTTTGTTGCTTCGAGTGTGCGATAAGTAGAATTTTGTTGTTTTTTAATAAACGGTACATTTTACTGGTTTATGAATTGTTGTGAAAAATTCTAGTTTGTAATATAATTAAAAATGATTAAATGGTCATCTTAGGAAGGAACTAAAGGAATATCAATACAAATATTGCGTATATAATTAAATTGCTTACAAAAATTTTGTACATAGTCTTGAGTTTGTTTAAATCATTTTAGAAATATTTTAAAGTGCACATATAAGGAAAAAGTTAAAAATGTTCATTTCGCAGTATGAGATAATTCAACTTACCAATTCCCATAAATAGGGTATGCAGATAAGAGCTAAACCGGCTGAAATCTGACTGGCTCCTACTCCAAGGTTTCTTATCACAGTCGGATACAGCTCCGCCGTGAATATTGGTAACATCATATTCGTCGTTGTTATAGCAAACGATATTAACTATAAACCAGTGCTAGAATGGGTCACCCATCTATCGCGCTTAGCACTACTTAACCTAGCGATCGAGTCTAATGCCGACCATTGATTAGGCAACGATCTCCTCCTTAGGTTCCGTATCTGATATTCGATGAAGATATTTGATAAATAACTTCAAAATTTGTCCGATTTCGCTCAAAATAATTTTCCTAATAAGTTTTTAACATGTACTATCAACGTGGAAAATCAAGCGAGTAGACAGACAAACGGATAAAGCGAAACTGTAAGGGTTCCTTGTAGAACTACGGAACCCTAAACAAGATTAGTAGAGTAGAGACAGCAAGCGTATCGATGAAGATGTAAACGCAGTTTCCAAAAATTAAGAAACATGTGTTGTAGAATCGTTAAAGTCATCAGGTAACATTAGCCTTTGAGCCTGGCCAGTGTGATAATAAAACCTTGTCGTAAAACACACTAGAAAGTGTTCCAGAGTGACTCGAAACACTCCGTCGTAAATCAAATGTACGTAAATTAGTCAAAGAGACGACGGTAAAATGATTCGCAGAACAAATATATTAAGAAACACTTGGGAAACTTTACTTACAGGAAGATTTAGGAATATTTTTCTAATGCTTAATGTTTTAAAGTTTGTGTCAAGAGCTGGTGCGACAATAGCCCAGTGGAATCGGAATTACAAATTTCAGCTGACTCCACTGTTAAAGATGTAAATTATGATCTAATTTAGGATGTCTTAACATTACGGCGTTGTGACCTTGTCGATATAGAGCAAAGATATGGCTTTCGACCTTAAGTAAGCAGGTTCTTAATTCGGACTAAATTTTTTCTAATGTAAAATTTGCGCTTTTAACAATTTAGACTTTTTTAATAGAACTTTATGGCGTTTGACGTAACATGACAGAATGCATACTTCAAATATCGACAAAGAGAATGTAAAGAAATGAATATCGTTTAGAACATATGCTTTAGTCAAAGTTACTTAAATATATAAAAAATAATTTCTAAAATATGTACACGCATAACTTCCGAACGATTGCACCGAATTGGATAATTCTCTTTTTATTCCGTTTGTTGTACAAGGACAAGGTTTGTATAATTAAAAAAATTGTCTGTCTGTCTGTTTGTTACGGATAAATCTTGAAAATATCGGGATTGGGGATAATATTATCAGTAAATAGTAAGTAATCCAAGTACGGGCAGGACGTCTGCCAGGTCCGCTAGTTTAGTTTGTATGTAGTTATCAAAAGTATAAAAAGCTGTTGGATTACCTAAGAAAAAAATCTGTTTGAGTGTCAGGTATAGTTTTGCGCGTTGTCTCCCATACTACAAGTTCCAAATGAATATCAAAACTGAGATCTTGTTTGTTTGTATCATAATATCCGCTTTTTTATAGCAACGTCTCACTTCCTGTTTGTGTTGCTATACCGTGCGAATATTATTTTGATTTTCGAACTGGTATTTACGGTTACTAGTACTTGATAAGTTTGACTGGCCCGTTGGCGCAGTGAGCAGTGACCTTGCCTTCCGCACCGGGAGATGTTAAAATAATTTTCGTTTCAATTTTCGTTGACATTACTTAAACTGCCTTTATTTTATTTTCATTTATTAGGGAAACAAATTTGGTATTTCTAAAAAAAATCTTATGACTTAGTTTAAACCCCAATAAAATTTACACATAGATATATAAATATGAAAAACTATACAGAATAGTCGTAAAAATTAGAAAAAATGTTTTAAATTACTAAAAAATATATTGTAAAAACAAACCTATAATGAAGTTACAATGAAACATATCTACACATATTACTAATCATCTTTGGTTAAAATTCAGGACTTTCCCATAAACATGAGCCGTGTGGTGACCTCACTATGGAATGAGGTCACCGCAGGCGTCTGAACGGAAGAGAAAGTTCTATTAAGTCTCAAGGACGAAGGGAAGCAGGAGGGCGACGGCCGATTGCGCAACGCCGTGAGATAATTGATGTGCGTGAAGCCTGGAGAACGATTGTGTGGAAATCACAACGCGGATACTGATTTAGGGCTAGAGCAGACTAGCAACTTATACCAATTCAGTATTTTCCCATAAAACTCCTCAGTTTAGTAACCGTTTTACGAAACGACGTCACTTATACACACTTAGGGTCAACTAGCAAATTTTAGCATCAACGATAGGGATTTTTTTAAAGATAAATTGCAAAAAAAATAAGCGGTTCAGTTGCAAACACGACAGTCAGAAAATTAGATATATATTCAAAAGAACTTGTAATAATCCATTTGATAAATTATCTTTTTATTTTGAGTGCTTATAGATCGTTGAGAAATGATCAAGATTTGCCAGTGATGTAAGTAAGTTCAAAAGGGCAATGTATAAAGTAAACCTTAATAGCTCAACGGTGAAGGGGGTAGACTAAGATCTGGTAAGTTCCCGGTTCAAATCCCGACACCATTGACCTATTGATGCACACACACACAGACACAAGATTTACTCCTAGTAGGAGGGATAATGGAAATATTAGGCATACCTAAAGAGTTGCTAGTATTAAAAAAAACTTTATGCCACGACAAATTTGTACGAAGTATTAAGCTTTCAAAAAAGCTACAAAAGTTGCTAGTCTGTCTTGGCCCTTAGCCGATTAATTTACCGGGCTACTTTTTTTGTAATAATAGTCTATGCTTTCACTCGTTACTCTGTGTTGCATCATCCATAGACGCCCGCCTAAAAAGCACAATGCCTTTGTATTGGCTTTGAACCAGTAAAAATATTTTAAGTTCCAAAAAATGAAGCAATCAAAAGCAACACTGATTTATGTCCAACGTTAAAAACTATTTCGTTTCTTTTTTATTATCTGCATAGTAAATTAGCGATTGAGTGAATAAGTCTATTTACTCTAAAAGTGACACCTAAATATACTACTAATATATAAATGTAATAATTTTTAAATTTAAGGTATTCGTGAGCAGAATAGAAACCTAGGTAACCACATGCTTTTAACGATGACCATTCTATACGTCTATGACACTTATTGTTAGTTTATGGCGTCATTAAATGGGCAAATTTACAGTCTGTCGACCGCCAACACTTTCAAATTTCATTTTACGAAGTAAACTTGTGCTAGAGATTTGAATAAAAAAAATCTAATTAGCAATTTTAATTGCTAATTAGATGTGTTCACGTATTTCCAATATTTCACGTACCCGGTATCTGCTTATCGAATGAATTAGATCCAACCTCGCTCCATCGGAATTACATTACCCTTATCATGCTCCTATATGTGCGTATATCTTATATCGCTAGGTTTCTATTACCCACCGAATTCACGTCATATATTTACAACTCCTATGTGTATATTGAATCGATTACATATCTGAGATTTCATTGTATGTTAAATCGTACAGTGACATTTTCGTTGTTAACATAAGTATTTATTGGATTTAAAATATCTTCAATAAATACCTTAAGGTCTACAGTTTAGGAGTAGAGTCTCGAGTAGACAATTAATTACTTTGAAGCAGTACTTCAACGTAAGACATGACGCAATGTACGGAAACACAAAACGGGCTTCACATAACATTTGATATGTAAAGTAGTTCGCATCTATCGCGCGATGTTGAAACGAGCGGAGTTCGAGTCCCAACCGAGCGTTCACTGTGCAATTAATTTTAGTGTCATGTGTGTAAAGTGGTGTTTGAACCCGATAGATGCGAATAGTGAGTGATTTCGTGATCCGTAGATCATGGTATCGTCGTCCCCGCGCGCCCAGACCCGGTCGCAGCACGACGTCGACCCAGAAAGGATAAAAGCGTATTCGGTAAGTCGCAAACGAGTTTGGTTTTGATGTCAACACCTCGTGCACAATGCCAGCTGCTGTACTTGTTCCGCTGTACACTTTTGTATAGTGCGTTCAGTCTAAAAATGCACGCCCCTCCAAACCACTAAACCGGTAACTCCGCTAAACCAAGTGCGATTAGTTGACCTTGCAGTGTGTGGTTGAATTAGAGTTTACAATAAAATTATTGCTGCACACGCACAAGCAAGCGTTGCAATTAGTATTTACTTTCATACATTAAAATAATGTATTTCAGTGGAGGGCGTGTATTTATAGATTGAACGCAGTATACAGACTTGTATAACACTTTTTTAAAAAGGATTCGTTTGTCTTCAGATTTCTATGCTTCATTTAATATTTTAGTTATCATATATAAAATATTTTTATATATGATAACTGATTCGGAATAGTTGGGCCACCAAAAATAACCAGTAAGAAACTCATTGGCTACTCTTTTAAAATGTTGTTTCAAACCAATTTTGTCATAATTGGTGTAATTACAACAGCTGTAAAGTTTATATTTGTAATTTAAAACCTTACTTCTTTGAGAACGAGGAGAATAAGATTTTTATTTTGCTAAGTTTATTTTTTTAAGTAGGTATATCATAAAATCATCCAGCAAAATGATTATTTTTTGTGCCTAAGATTTTGCGGTAAATACTTACCTTAGAATTATGCATATTTTCTTGATCTTTTAATTTCAAGCACTTAAACACCATGAAATTAAGAACCAAAGTATGTAGTACAGTTACGAGATACCTTATATCACGCAATTTCATTACTCTTGCGCAAGATATTACCTTCCGTTATTTCTTGTTTTACGTGAAATAATTTACATAGTATTACAATGAATTCAAGTAAATAGTATTTCTAACGTTCAGTATTCTTGATATTTTCTCGGTATCCGACCGAGGTCCTACTTACATCTTGTTTTGATACCTTAGTTATTACATAAAGCTGCGGCTAGTTTACATGCCTCCGTTGAATATCTATGATCAATAAGTATTACTTTCACAGATGGAATCAGCTGAAGATACCTACACTTCCAATTTTCCCAATTGCACTTTTTGGAAGGCGTATTTTTTAACAAAAGAGAAGTTTTTGTAACATACGGTCATTTAAGATGTCAATGGTCGCGGCAAATCCAAAAACAGAAATTTTGGAGCTACTTTTTTTTTACACGGACGTCTGTTCCTTTTTTTTTTTTTTTTCACAGACGTCCGTTCCTAAGGTAGGCAACTTAATGCCTGTGTTATAGGTAGCACTCGCCTGTTATACACAAATATTTTTTTTAGAAATATATAAATACATACATATGGATAATATACCCAGACTCGCGGTGGGAATCGAACCCACGACCCCCGGAGCAGAAGGCAGGTTCACAGCCCACTGCGTCAGCGGGCCAGCCAGTTGAAATAATAGGGTTGCTCTCCATCCTATTAATACTTTTAGCACATGTTTAAGTATGCTCTACAAAATAGCCGGCTCACCCACTTTTAAAATGATGGCAACACTTGTTATTCTAAAGAGTTCATTTCACTCCTCTAAGAACCATTCAAAATACATTAAAGTTGTTAATTTCGATAATCGACAAAATAAATGGCCAACAGCGTGGCAAAGCACACTTATATACAAGGGTTCCGTATCTGACCTGCGATAAAGGTATTCGTTCTTCAACTTCAAAAAATATTATCTACTTTTTAGCGTCTCCTATAAACATGGAAACTTTAAAGTCTCTACATCTAATACTTTGAAAAGCTTTGGGAAAGGGAGGGTCGAGCACCGTGCGGGCGGAAAGACGAAGGGTCAGAGCGAAACTATTAGGGTTCCTTGTAAGGAACTCTAAACACGATTATCCGGTAACGTGTATAGATATAAAAATTCTACCGTCGAAATCAGTGCCCCTTGTGTTAGTTTCCTTTATTCGCTTAACGTCACCGAGTGGTTCCAGAACACCCCGGTAACACAAATCGCGCAGTTTGACCCAATTTTTTGAGTTGCGTCATCGTCATCGTAACCCGGTAAAAACATCATTCTCACGTCGTTAGGCACAGAGCCGGAGTTTTAATGGTCCTCTTTGTGATATAATGCGCCTTTCTTTTGTATCTTTAACTAGCTCGAAACCGCAACGTTGTCTGGTTAAAATTTAGTTACTATTTTTATTCATCAATATATTAATAATTATTATGTGAAGAATGTAACCTTATGTCATGTCAAACGCCATAGCGTATGGCATGACATTGACAGAATGCGTGCTGCAAATGTCGTGAAAGAATTGTATATAAATAAAAATGAGTTTCCAAAATGTATTCCATAATGAACGGAATGGGAAGCGGAATGGAACGAAATAGGAACTTGAATAATATTATAGAATAATGGAATATAGTAAATAAGTAACAAAACGTTTGGGCAGGATATTATCGGCCGGGTTGGCTTTTCACATAAAAAAGCCAAATTAATAAATTACGATTTTGACTTTGCAAAGTTAAAGAAACCAAAGCTACTTGTGTTCGTAGGAAATAATTATTAGAACGGGTTCGCGTGAAAGAAATGTGGTCTGTTTGTAATATCTTGTGACGTCAGAGCTGAGGGCGGTGAAAATATGCGCCGCCCCTGCCGCGGGGCACTCGCTGTACAGACAGTGTAGGGAAAGTAAAACGGGACACTTAAACAGTAACGCCACATTAAAAAATGTTTTATGAATTGTTTCTTTCAACTGACTTCAAAGAAGAAGGAGGTGCAAAATTAGACTAGTATGTTCTTTCATACGACTGTACTTGTTACCTCAGAACTTTTAACTGACTGAACCGATTTTATTGATTGCTTTTTGATTTGAAAGCTGATACTTCCGTGTGGTCTCATTTTAATTTAGTCCAATATGACAGTTTAGTCAGGTTTTTTCGTTAAAATTTTATACTTGTTTTATATGATAAGGGGAAAATCCTCTTTCCTACATGAATATGTCAGCCGCATAATACTTGTACGTATATACTATACCTCTAAAAGAGAAAAAAATCCTTTTTGGAGAACCAAACTTAACAAAGACTTTGCAGCTTCATAATATGTTAAGTTAGGCAATATGTTGAAAAAAATAGCCACACTTTCAAACTTGAAGCGTCGATGACTGAACAATAGGATAATACCCGGTTGACAATCAATCCTGTTGGGTTCAAGTTCTAGTATTTTTTAGTTTTCTCCAACGTACCATAGCGAAATGCAAAATGCCTTAAGCTCCAACTATAAATGATGACGGCGTCGCTGGGTTTTAGTAAACATATTCCAGCTTCTACCAACGAGTCCCACTCTATCGGGCATTTTTTCTAGACAGACTTTGAACAGGGTGCAAAAACGCTTTTCCCAATGTATAAAGAAGGTATACCTAAAATATATCTAGCAGTTAAAACAAATACAAAACTTCCCAAATTATGAATTATCTCGTTAGCCCAGTTGAACGCAGTGGGTCTGAGAAAAGGTTTTTGTGAATAGCGGGTACTTTCGTCCCGTTTGAAACGGCTCATTTTCGGGAAAGCTCTAATTAGCGGCTCACGCTACAATTGTCCTTGGGGGGAGGGGGGAAAAGAATAATGGCGGTATTGTTTTACATAATACACGCGCACTATCCGACCGGTCCCTGTATCTGGGCGGAATTGCTTTTTAATGTTTTATATCGTGTAAGTGGCCTACTTTGCCAAAAACAAAATGTAGTCGGCTTCCAGCTTACCATTTTTTGTTAAGGTACCTTTTTAACATGTTCGGTTATATCGCTTCAACAATCAATATGGGTAGATAAGATAAAAATTTATATATATTTCGTATAGTGGCATAGAAGTCTGGATTCCACCACTGGATTTAGGGCTAGACCATTAAATTAACACCTGGATGTTTACAAATCCACAGCATAAAATCCTTTTCATTCGTTTCTTAAAGAAATAAGTTGCATCTATTTTTCCAATTTCCTAGATTGGAAAAAAAGATACTGGTAGATAGTTCACACGTATCATTGCCCGTAAAAGAAATAAAGAAGCATATCGCTTCGTACACGCTACTGGAAAATCAGTATGGAATGTGCGGAAACTCTCGTGGCATTTGGTGGTTTTAGTGCTAAAAACGTGAAGCGAAAAGATTTCAAATTTCAAAGACCACTTGGCGTATACACATAATAAATTTATTTCAAATGGCAGAGCTTGTAATGTAGTATACTGCAGTAGTGTTCTCCCATTTATTTTACCAGCTATCCAGCGATACAAAATAGCCCAGATATAACAAAAGATGCTATTTTACTTTGTAACTGCCCTAATTTAGCACAGACTGACATAGTCCAGCTATTGTCCTGATTTAAAGTCTAAATAATCTTCATCCAAGTACAAATTGTATAACGTTTTGGATTTTTAGTGGTCATTGGTCAATAATAATGTACTTCAAGGGAATTTATTTTATAATCAAATAAATTAGACTAGCCTGCAGATTTCATAATCAGTATACAATCATTTTTATGAAACATCTCGAATCACATTGTTCGTTGCTAAACTCCTCCGAAATGGCTTAACCGATTCTTATGAAATTTTTGTAGGTTTGAGAATCGGACGTAAACTATTTATGAACATTAAGTGATAAGGGTGGCCCACCCGGGCCAAGTTGCAGGGTACAGCTAGTAAAATTTAAATAGCTAATATCACATGTGATTACACCTCGCCACCCGAAATTGTGGTGTTAATCCGATGAATTATTATAATATACGCGGAAACATCATGCATGCTAATGAGATGCTGCGGTGGACGAATGCTGCATGGCATACATTATACTGACCAAATACATACCCGGACATGCAAGCATGCTCAAAGGATTCGAATCCAAAGCCGTGGATTTAAATGTGCTCGCTGTAAATCTCAAATTTAAAACTATTCCAATTTTAAGTACTAGCCCCAACTTATCAGAATTGGACCTAATTGAAATAGGACCACAAGAGAAGCACTAGCTTGAAAAAAAGCATCTTAAAAATCGATTCACCCAGTCTAAAGTTCTGAGTTAATAAACATAATATAACATTAAATTCGAA
This sequence comes from Charaxes varanes, assembly GCA_024363005.1. Taxonomy (NCBI): domain Eukaryota; kingdom Metazoa; phylum Arthropoda; class Insecta; order Lepidoptera; family Nymphalidae; genus Charaxes; species Charaxes varanes. The sequence continues at coordinate 1,020,269 of JANCMC010049048.1, read as the reverse complement.
ATTTATAAAATGCCCGATACTCCACTCGGGTATGTTATTTGAATAAATATGTAATAGTATACGTAACGTATACGCATAAGAAGGATGTTTAGGTGACAGGGGGTTGGTTGTATCAATCTACGATGGTAATATAAATAGTTTTAGTACATGCACTATGGTGGTTTAACTTCAGTTATATTCACAGCTAGTACCCCGCTGTTCTCAGTGTGATTTTAGTGATTTTGACAAATTTTGAGGGGTTTTACTCTTTTTTGCGGAACCATAATTATTTTTCTTAAATTAAAGTAGCTTATGTTATTCCTTGTAAAATTATTTTAATGATATATAATTATTTGTTTGTCTTTTTATTGGATAGAGATATTGAAATAATTCTTTGATTGGCTGATAGAGGATGTGGAAACAAAGCTGCTTGTATTCAACTCACTTTAGACCTAAAACTTAATTCGTCGGTTTATAACTAAGCGTCCGATATGTAGATGGATAAATTGCTATAAATAAACACTCGTATTGCAACTAAAAAGTAAATATTACAGACTTCCAACGCTTTCGGATTTAACTGTAACATAAAACTTTACCAGTTAACTAAAATAGTTTCACCTGTGTTCCGTTAAACGAGGTAATTAGGTTGAAAGGTCAGCTGGCAGAATGGGGGCGTTTTGACGTGACGTGTATCTTACCACCACGCATGCTACTTAATACACGTGTAAGGGTGCAATAAAAGGTTAAATATTGTAGAAGGTATATTATTTCAGTCTTCTTCTTCCCTGCGTTATGTTCTAGATTTAATACCAGGATCCGCTTTAATTGCAGAGTATAAGGATGTAGGGCGAGTTTAGATGATCGATTACCATCTGACGACATTCCCGGAATCCCCAAAATCTCACGACTAATATCATTCAGTGACATTAATCTTGAGCCACTGTTTCATATGCCTTCAGAAACAGGGATGAGGTTGGATATTTTAAACCCATCCGACTTCGCTAATTCTTTCTTGTTTTGTTTGTTATTGTCAGGTGAAGATTCTTAGAAAGGAAAAAATAAGGAAATTGCCTTTAAAATTGGAAAATTTAAGAATACTTAACTAGCATATTAAATTAGTTCTAATGTTACTTTGGCACTTTTGATAATTCCTATTGACGGGAACGGGAATGGGAACGGAAAGGGGAATGGAAACGGGAACGGGAATGGAAACGGGAACGGGAAGAGGAAAGGTAAGGGGAATAATATTATAGGCTAATAGAATTTAGTTAATAGTAAGTAACCCAACGTTCGGACAAGACGTCTGCAGGGTCCGCTAGTTACTTATAAAATCCAACACGACATGACAAGATATATTGCCGGTACTAAGTCTGACAAAACATCTTTTATATTGCCCCAATAGTCGTTCAGCTAACTTCCCTTATATTCACAGTTAAACGAGGTAATTAGGTTGAAAGGTCGGCCGACAGAATGAGGGCGTTTCGCCGTGACGCGTGTCTTGGGCACTACGCGTATTATAGGAAAACGAAGGGTTAAAGAAAAATAATAATAAAGTTATACATTTTATGGAAAAAAAAAAGATTAGGTATTTTACTCCCTGCATCTTGTCGCCATTGTTTGACTGGTCCGATGGTGCAATTAAATTCAAAGGCCCTGCCAGCCGCTCCGGGGAATGTGGGTTCACCTCGAGTCTGGGAGTGTAGGTTTAGGAGCGCGCTCTTTATAGTGATCACTAACACTCACCTTCACTGCCAGTGTTCCTTCCCCTGCCTAGATAGTTCCATTTGATATTCGGTTTTGAACGTAAATTACAGTGACTTGCAGAGCAATGTCCGGTTTAGACCCACACACACACACACTTTTTATCGAGGATTAAGTATGACGAGGAAGGGTCTTTGCAAATCAGTCCCATCTTTAATAGGAACACAAGGCATTTGTAACATTATCTTAAGTGTGTTAACATAAGACATTATGCCCTGATAACAACTATTTAGAATAGAAATAACGCCAATTTTTCAAAATACAAATATAATTCTTAAACATAACATAACAGCCTTTTTATTAACAAAATGAGTAAGGACAACTAAGGCCCTAGCACGAACATTTCGAACCGTTCGAGCCGAAGAATCGATTTCGAAAATATTCGTGCTGGACGCACATCGGACCCTCCTTAGTGTCTACGCAGTTTGCATTAGCATTGAATAAAAGCGTGGCACGATAAAGACTTGCCTTCTGTGCTATCCTAAATACAGTCGAATTTTCAAATTCGAACGGTTCGAATTGTTCGGCCTCTGAGTATCATCAAATTAACATTACGAAAGGGGCAAATAGGCAGACGTTACATCTGATTTATGAGTGAAATTTTTATGTCATTTTCGTAGATTTCCCCAAAATAACGGTGAAAAATACAAAGACGTACGCATCAGCGTGCCCTGTTATAACACCATACGTACTGAGGAATGCATCGAAATTATTTTATTAATTAACAACGTATTACTGGCATATAATTTCAACACTTTCAAAATAAAATTCTCAATACTTGAATCGAAAATTGTGTAATACATAATAATATAGACACAGCCACGCGTTGCTGTGGCTGAGTTATAGGAGAAAAAAAATTAAGAAAAAGTATTCATCTTTCAAATTGGACCAAATTACACATAAATGTCAACTTGCATGATTATAGACTTGTAAAGGTGTTCAACAAACATAGTGACACTCGTTTTTTATGTGTTAAGATAAAGCAATTTCTTTATTAACAAACTCATTATTTTAATCTAACACAAGCATAACCGCTAATAAGAAATCGAATACCACATTTTAAAAATTCGGTTCTTTTAAGTTATAAATTACAAAATAAACTGTTGTGGCCTATATTGCAAAGAAAATGCAATATGTTTACTTTTTACACAATCTCACAATGTACTAAAACGCACAGAGCAGATAACAAATGTTCAAATTACAATCAACGAGACAAAACACTTAATCTTGAATATTATTCACAACACTTGTGAGTCCATTATGGACAATGAGTTCGTAGTCCTAAATCTTCCGACGTTTCGGAAAGGGACTAATGTAACTTTTTTTTAAAGAAGAAACTCCCAAATATGCACATTTTAGCGTGCCACTGCTTTTTATCAGGTCTTTTATAATACTGGTCTTCTGCAAACGTTAAACTGTATTACATTACATAGTTACAGTAGAACATAGGATGTAGTATAGATTATATAGATAAGACCCTCAATAGATCAACGGTGTAAGGTATGGACTGAAATCCGCAATTTTAATTTCACGATACTGTAAAATGCACCATAGACTTCAAAAGCTTAAAAACTAACGGCCAGCATTGACAGCTTTATCACTATAACAATCATAATTACAATAACTTTATGGTAACACTATTACGGTTTTATTAAAGTAAGTTTATCAGCCTGTTTCATCCAAGTTATGGAAGGAAATAAGTGTCGAATTAATATTAAATGAGCTCTACGGGTTGTTGGTATATCAAAACTCACCTAAAGAAAACCTTTAAATGTCCATTGTTTTATATACTAAAGTTAACACTATATAATATATTACTACCCCGCATTACGACGCTGAGGAATTGTAGAGAATATAAGAGTATTTTCTCTTATTTTCCTTATCTATTGTTTCTGTCTGAGCCTAATTCTCGGCAGAATTGTTCAAAAACACAAAGGATTCCATACAACATGCCTGAGAACCTTTTATGAAAACACATTAAGCGTAAAAAATAATAGATTTCTGAACAATGAAGAGTCTGGAACACTGTATATGAATTCATAAAGTGATTTAATAAAAGGAATACCTTATGCCTTTAACATTTTAGCTATTATTAAAGTTATTTCGCAAATGCTTATAATATTGTACGTATTTAAATTGATTATCAAAGAGAGTGGAAACCGCTTTCAAAAAACGGCAAGGAACTAAAAATTAATAATAAATATTCGTACGTATAAACTGTGCTAGTCACCAACTGCCGCCTACCTCTTTTAAATGTTGTTTTTTTATATATAAAAAGGGGCAGACGAGGAGTAACGCATTCATCTAAGTGACTACCGACGCTAATGTACAACTGCAACGCTAGAGGGCTCGCAGGTGCGTCTTTCCCCGCTTTCGAGGAATGGCTATGCTCTTTACGTGAAGGTCCCTAAGCCTTATCGCTTCCGAAATACCGATGCTGGTAACTGATTCATTGTTCGGTTGAAATCCAATATATTTATTAACTTAAATAACTAATATTTTTTTAGCAAAGAATTCCTTCAGCCACAGTCGAGCTCTAAAAATTTCTCGTGAGCAAAGAAGGTAAAGTGATAAAAAGTTCTTTGGGCGTTCAAATCTAATAGTCCTAGAAGTGAAGCGCACACGGCCAGAGGCGCTCTAATTTCTACAGTACCTTAACATACGAACTTATTTTCTTTTGGACGATATTTTAGCAAAGTTTTTGATATAAAAAGTCATAATAGTTTTGATACTATTTCCAAAAATATAATTGTTCAAATCGAATTATCCCTGGAAATTTTAATACTTAGTAATTATAGCTCATCTTTAAAAATGATTTATGGATATTACTAGGGTGACTTTTTGACAAACTTCAAATATCTGCTAGGAATTTTCAAAAAGATATGATCTTAAGGGAGCGCAATATATCTTGCCCTCTTATTATTATATAACTAATTATGAACTATTCTCACCTAAGGTTTTTTTTTTTTAAATAATTTCGTAAAGAGGACTACCAAAAAACGTAAAAAGCTTCCAAAATCTCCGAAGATTTTCATGGTTACAAACATTATTTTCATCATTTACACAAACATCACTTTCACATTTTTTTTCATACGATGAACATTTGCACCGAGTACTGTGAAAAACAGTGCATTAATGAATAGCAGTGCAGTAATAAAATTTCATACAACACGACTGCACTGTTTTGGGTGTTGGAAAAAGCGACCTTGTGTCATGTAGTGATTAATGATAACATTACTGCGTAGTAGGAAAAAAGTAATTAAAAGTAGTTATTTACGGTAAAGATAGGAATTGAAAATTAAATTAGTATTTAAAGAAAACAATGACAAAATCTCATTTGACTAAGTATATTATTGCTTACGTTCTATTAAAACATGTCTTATTTTATAAATACGTAAAACACTAATTTTGTACTAACATAATTCCTAAGTAGTCAAACTTTTGTGACCAAAATTCGATCATTTTTTTTATAATCATTCTAAAATGTTTTCTTTTTTCTTATTTCATTTGAAATATTTGAAATATTTAACGTACCACGAGTCTCAACGCGTCTATGTTCCAAAATGTAACAAATAACTTAGATAGCGGTTCCACGATTAGATATATTATGTTTATGGCCCTGAATAGCTCTAGCATTAAGTGGACTTAATAGGAGACGTTTATCTTAATTCTAGTTTCCACAAAACGTTTGACGGTCGTTATGGACCCCTCTTAGAAAAAACTGTGTAAAAATATGTTAATGTTGGTGTCGCTCAGGAAATGTTCCATTATTATTCTAATTTAATGGTTGATATCATATATTATTTATTATTTAAAACTTATTGCAATTAAAAAATATTGAAAAACAATAATTTAAAAAGTAATAAATGTGCACAAAGGCGGTCTTATCGCTTAAAGCGATCTCTTACAGGCAACCCAGGCAAGACAGGATTATAGGAAATAATAATTGGGGTGGTGCAAGAAGTAAGCAAGTAAATAAACATACATACATAATATAATAATTACAAATAGTATTAAAAAGAATCTATTTAAGGCAAAGAATATGAAATAGCAGATTTATAAATTTCAATATTAGCAATGCTCACTAGTTAGAAATACCTCCTTGGTTTAAAAAAAAAAACTTTAAATAAAATTGTTACCACATTTTTTTTGTCTTACAAAATTTATCTTTTCTATGCAAGTGCAGTAATTAAGCTCTATGTGTAGTTCCTTGAACCCCATTACTTTTCAGATAAAAAATTTGGTTAATTACCGCGGGCTTAACTAACACACTTATAAAGAAAAATAATTAATGAAAAGAAGTGAAAGTTTCTTCGTATTTATCAGAAATATGTAGAGTCCTTACGGATATAAACCACCGTATCTACTATTGAGCTGTGGAACAATTCTTTCTTATAATCGAAAAAAATATAGGTAAAATTATATCGGTTCAAAATTAATATATCAAAACAAATTAATGTTTTTTTTAAAAAATACGCTATAAACTCACAACAAATTGATAACATTTAAAGATCTCTCACGAGGTTCTTAGTTTGGACAATATATTTTAATTTATGTTACTTCAGTTAGTCGAATAGATTGAAATGTGACAAATTAGATAGTTTACGTTTACGCATAACTGTGTTAGATTTGATGTAACCGTATAAGGTAGTAAATAGTGTATATGATTGCATTGAATTGAGTCAAAACTCGAGGTGGGAATCGAACCCACGACCCCCGGAGCAGAAGGCAGGGTTACTGCCCACTGCGCCAACGGGCCAGCCAAGTCAAGATTCTGCTTATTAAATTTTATGTTAAACGATATTTTACTATTGAATATTATTTTTATTGGTAACTGGTTTCTTAAGAAAGTAAAAAGAAATATCTACTCTTTTATTTACACATGTTATAGGCTCAAGTAATAGCTAGAAGTTTGAATATTTGATTTGAAGTAATGCCTACTTGAACCGCGATATCGTTCACCACATATGGTTTGCATAAAATATTGAAATGATTGCTACACAAAGGGGATCCTACATTTCCGTATATAATTACTTTCCAACAATAGACGATTACTCGAATGTTTAACTGAAGTTAGATATTAAATAATCCTTTGAATATTTACCTTACTAACCATTACACAACGAATAAAGTTACTCGTGACTTTAATAACTAAAATATTTTGTTTCAATCCGCAAATAAATACGTGAGAAAACAGATGCAATCGGGTCACCCCGCCACCAAAAACACACTAAACTCAATTACTGTTGTGCCTCAACACTCGTGTCACTACGTAAGCAATATTATTGCTTCGGCTTCATATAACTTACAAATAAATATCCCAAAAGGGTTAAAGAGGACCTTAAGTTAAATTATATCATAATTCTATCGAGAAAAAGGAATGTGAAAATTTGTAATTAACGTTAATGACTAGCACGGAATTCCATGCTGTAGAAAAATCAAGCTGCCAATGAAAAGCGACAGTTTGAAAGGAAGGTGGGTGAAGCTACTTTATAATTAAAAAACGTTAATTGCTTTCTTTGACCACTACGTAAACTAGAAGCTCTCCTGACGCCCGTTTGGACCGGCTGTAATTTTCTTAACACCCTCGCCGGGGTTCAAAGGGGCAGCTACAAACTGGGCGCATCGGCCCGTCTGCCCCGCAAAAAGTTTGAAGGCTTTAATTTAGCGCGTTGTTAATTCGTACGCGAACGATTCAAAGGCACAGTCCGCCATTATTAAAAGCGTAAATTGTCAAACAGATGTTGCGAACGACTTCGCCTGCGTTCCGCTTGTTTTCAGAGGCAAATTTTATCAATACAATTATTGGAGCGTCGTGCTATATCTCGTCTTCTACTTTATATTGGTAATTTCATAGGAATTTTAGAGGTTTCTAAAAAAGTATCATAAAAATTTCCACTCATGGTTCCAACTCTCAGCTATTTACTAAAATCCACGCTATCTGACCACTAAGCGTCATATAGCTCTCGCATTTTCAGTCCTATTTGCTAACATTTATTCACTTATTACGTTGTTTCGAATTGCTACTTACTTTGGCCATAAATTTAAAGCAAATCTAATAAGGCTCGTTAAAATGCATAGTTTCAGCAACATTCTTATTCTAAGTACTTTAAAATTGGCTTAGCTGGAAAAGTTGCTTAGTTAGACACTTAAGCGTTTTCAGTCAAGAGAAAGAGTACATTTGTTTTCCATTGTCTTGTAATGGCCTCATTAAAATGCTAATGCAGTATGTTGTAATAATTTAAATGAAAATATGTCTATTGCAGAGATCACGTGATGGTATATAGCCTTCTTCGATAAATAGCCTATCTAACACTGAAAGATTTTTTCAATTCTGACCAGTAGTTCCCAAGATTAGCGCGTTCAAGCAAACAAACAAACACTTCAGCTTTATATATTAGTATAGAGTATAGATAAGTAGACCTCGGTTCTCCTAGATCTACATTTGTAAATAATGTTTTAATTGCTTCCCCTTATTCCTAATGTTATCCTGGTCCAGTACCAGGGCCCTCAAATGCCGGCCACGTATATAACACCTTGAGATTCCTGAAGTATTAAATATTACGCAGTACACTTTATGTACACATAATTTCACGTCGTTAATTACTTGTTGGGATGTCATGTTGTCTGCCTAATTACATGGACTGCAACGAGATCGAACACCCAAAAAAAATCTATCATTAATTTTTAATTATGGTCAGAGAGCAATGTCATGTGTTCGACTACGTGTCAAGATTCGAAATGTGAAAACTCTCCGGTGATCTTTAATTAACTAAGTTAGGAATACAGAATTTTTTTATTGTTGTTAATAGCACTATAATTACATTCAAGACCATTAAAGGCTTTAAATATTAGTTACAACAAAAAGGTTACAATTGTCAGCTTTCTTTGTTGTTTTTAAATTTAATTTAAATTTTCAATTGCAAGTTTGAGGCCGTATAGAAGTAATTTTAATCTTTTAAAAAAAATGCAGCATTTTCATCAGCAACATTTATTAAAAAGCGAAACTGATTTTCGATCTATTGGCTAATCCCAATACATTGAAGTTCCAACCTCTTTTTTCAAGACATACTTCGAATAAGTAGAAATTAAAAAATGTAAAATAAGACTCATAGCTTTATGCATTTAGATTTTCATCCTACGTATTTTGAACGTAATAAACGTAGAGTGTGCCGATGGATTTAAATATTCAAACAGCCACGTCTGCGAAATACCGCGTATGAATCATTCCGCCTTTTATTTCGTTTTGAATCGAATGTTGTGTTACTTTATCTTGATTTCACTTAGATTGGGATTTAGGGTTGTCGGACCCAAAAATAAAATAAAAACCCTACAGCCGGACATATCAAAAGGTTGAGTCACTTTGAAATGACCTCCGCGGAATGTCCGATATGTTTTTGATATTTTCATTTTCATTTTATTCTTCTAAGTCCGTTCTAAGGTATTCAGCTCTTGGTCAAGTTTGATTTAAGAATTTATATTTGTATACTACAAATGTTATAAATGAAAAAAGTAGCTGGTTTCACTTGATCTTTAACAGCCTCAAAGATCTAAATAAATAATCACAGATACATTCAGTACACCGCTTTTATAGGCACCCACTATTTCAACATCATGGCCGCCATAACAACCACCAATAGAAATTCAACATACTGTTTTCAAGGATGGTATCACTGCAAATACGATATGTCACTAATGCCGCCCCACATTGCGACTGACCAATAGCGTTCGTTTTACGTCATGATTGTTATGGTGGCAATACGGTTAGACATTTAACACAAATTACAATGAACTTTTTACTAAAAGTAAATCAGTAGATTATTTTTTTTTCTATATGACACACGGGCGGAGTAGATTGACCAGTAAAAACTGCCACCACGTATCTTAACTGTTTCCTGCTTAAGCCTAAAATGCTCTTGCAGAAACTAGTCTTAATCCCAGTGTTTAATATAAAGGCAGATTTTTAACGCGTCATGATTAAAAAGAGCTTGTAAAAGTTAATTTGAATAAAATCTCTTTTGATAGATTGGCAGGAAGGCATGAGATAGCAAACTTTTAATGATTTTTTTATGGTTTAATCATGGCTCAAGTTTATGGCGCCCTGGTGACCCAACAGAATGAGCAAGTCATAAACGATGGCCGTTCTAATTCGGATTACCATATTATCTGCGAGAAATGAAATGTCTGAAAAAGCTGAGTTGAAGGTAATAATTCTAAACCGTTGGCTTTATGACCCCATGGACATTGACTGCGTAAATTGGAGATGTTTAATATGTTAGTATCCTCCTTAAAAATAATATTCCGAAATTCTTCTTACTGTATCAACGCCAAATTGTGAAAATGGTAAAATTCTAACCTCTTGCCTTTCCACCTTGTATATCATATAAAATAAACAGAAGGTAATTTGAACAGTTTTGTTTGTATTTTGGTAAATGTACAAGAGTATAGGTGTATTTCAGTATCATTCTTAGCGAAAAGCGGTTAATCTGCACCTGCTTGCCGCTCCTGGGACCACGGCCGAACATTACAGACACCCAATAATGGTGGAGAGGGCTGTAAAAATGGAATTATAATTTTACGATTAGAAGAGGGTGCAAATTTCACGGCTTTATAAGTGTTTTTATGTAGATCACATGCTTGCTTCAAAACCTCTTCACGTCTTATTAAAAATTAGCTATTCCCGCAATTTTCTTAGCGTAAAATTAGGTGAAAACATTGTTTCAATTTTAGCGTGCTAATATATAACCTATAGCCTTTCTCGATAAATAGGCTACCTAACACTGAAAGAACTTTTCAAATCAAACCAGTAATTTCGGAGATTATCGCGTTCAAGCAAACAAACTCTTCAGATTTATATATTTGATCCTTACATATGAAATTGGCGTTTTGTCGTACTGGCTACTTTGATCTCAAACATTTCCTTTTTGGTAAGGAATTTCAATTTCAAAATACATCTATTTACTTAGTACATTTGTGTTTCGAAAACCGTAATTAATTTTTTTTCGCCTTTAGTTTTTACTTTGCGTCATTTAGTTTACAAAATGGAAAACTTGAAATATCGCATTATTTCCGAGTACGAGTTTCACCGAGGCACCGATGCTGCAGAAACGGCTCGAAGAATTAAAGATGTGTAAGGCGGCGATCTCACAAAAGAAAGCACAGTGCGTTTTGGTTCCAACGTTTTCGTTCTGGAACTTTCGATCTGCAGAACAAGCCCCGTGGACGGCCGGAGACCAAAGTTGATGATTAAGAAATGAAGGATATTGTGGAAGCTCAGCCATTATAAATGGATAACTTGCAAGGGGAAAAAATCAACTTCCATGGGGCAGTCCAAAGCGCCTTCAAAGATTTTATTGATTCCCGTCCGAATGGTTTTTTTTAGTAAAGGAATCAATCTATGAGATGGAAAAAGTGCATAGATAGGAATGGTATATACTTTGAATGGATTAATACTCTATACTTTACCACAGCGAAAAAATCAACAACACCTTTTTACTATTGATTCCAAAGAAGGTATTTTAAGGTATGTCAGTCTGTATGTCTGTCTGTGTGTCAGTCTGTATGTCTGTCTGTATGTCTGTTTGTATGTCTATCAGTTTGTAGGTCTGTCAAGACCCTTTTCTTGAGAATGCCTAGTGGTATGAAGTTGAAATTAATCACATGAAAAGTATAAATCTTAAAATAATCTCGTAAAGTATTATAACGATCGTACGGAACCCATACTACGCGAGTCTCACTCGCATTTGCCCGGTTATTTTTGTCTGTCACTGCTTTTTTTCCTTTTGCATTTTGACGAGGGAAACCGGCCGTTCGTCTTATGATAAGTGACTACCGACATTGGACATCTACATTATCAGTGGGCTCGCCTTTGCAAATCGACTGTTATTTTTTAAAGACTTCCAAGTTTTTTATACACATTATCAAGACGCATACGGGTAGGGTATCTTACTACCGAGGCCCATTGATAACCGCATCACCAGAAGGCTCGCACATGCGTTATCGACCTTTGAGGAGCCCATGTTGTATCGTTATCTATTATTATTTTAAATAGTTCATTTTGACCAGCCAACTCGCCTCTCCATGTCCGACCGATACTCCCAAATTGCCATAAAATTCGTGGCAATTTGGCTAACGTAGATTAGTATTATGGCCTCTCTGGCCTGGTCAATCTAGCCATATATTGGATCTTCTTTCGTCATCAGAATCGATTCATGGAAAGACAGAAGTGAGGCTGTTCTTGGAACAGTAAGATTATTGTATTTCAACTATGGCGAGAAGCGATCATAAGAATTCCAAGTATAGTCGGAAACTACGTGGAAATCGGAAATCCCTCGGCGATGGGAAAAACGAATACGTACTAAGAAAAATAAATGAAAATTAAAAATCAATAGTTTATTCAAAAGCTTTCCAGAAATTGAAATATATAATACGTTGCTTATATAAGATTTACTATATATATTTTTTTACATCATATTTTTGTTCTTTTTATCATATTTTTCATGTAAAATCATGAAATATATGTGATTCGGAATAAAAATCGTTATTTCTGGTACTTACGCTGTTTGTATTTTTTGATAAATCAGCTTTATTAGAAGTATTATGAGGGGTGCCTTAGGGGAGATTTTATAACAAAATGAATCCGTGTAAAAAAATTACTTCATTACTTTTTCGTAGTCATTTTTTTTAATTAACTATTCTTCTTTATTATAATTACAGTTACTAAATAGCTTTGTTTATTAGAAAAAACATGTATATAATAAATAAATGGCCAAGATCGTGTTAACCCACGCTTTTATAGATAGGGTTTTGTTACTGATACTCGATAAAAGTATTTGTTAAATAACTTCAATAGTAGAGAATAAACTTATCAGAGAAATAGAAGCGGAAACTATTACACGAAACCAAGCTTGTATCATGTGACTACATTTGTTACCGTTCTTAAAGTTACTGTAGCTTATTTCGGATAGAGCGACACTAAAAGAGTTCCTCATAGGACATAGTACTATGGAACACAAAACGCTAACATTGATATTGATATTGATATTGATATTGATATTGATATTGATATTGATATTGATATTGATATTGATATTGATATTGACATTGATATTGATATTGCTATTGATGCTGATATTGATATTGACTTTGACTTTTTATTTACTTTAACGTCACCGTTACCGACACCTCTGACGATTCGTTTTCGCTTCTTTGAGGACTCTCGCAAAGCCAGTATTTTTTTATTGAGAACGTCCAAAAAAATTCAACCTTGCGTGTTCTTATTAAAGGGCAAAGTAGAGGTTCTATAAAAGACGTTATATGACAGACAAAGGTAATATAATATCGGCCTTTGTATCATTTACTAGCTGATAATGCGAAAGTCCATACAATAACGATATTTACCGAGCAAATAACCTAGGAATATCGATTTTCATTCCCCTAATTATTTTGTTGTGTCTTGACTATTGTATGTCGAAATGTATTTTTTAGGACCAAAGTCTGGATGTGGCATATCAATATCGTTACCATCATCTACGCGGTGTTGGATTTATCTATCAGTAGGGTTTCCACGTTTTATAAAAAAAATCGGAAAGTCTTAATCACGAATTGCTTCAAGTTTTCTTCAACAGTTATAATTTAAAGAAAAATATAGAAATTTTTTCTTTTAAATACAATAGAAAGATAAACACAAAAGCTACAAATTGCTTCCTTTGACAACGACTAGCCATCTGTAAAGAATTTAGATAGCAAACCAACCATTCAGACTTAAAAGCTTCTTGAGATACTAAAATGACATTTTATATATACTGAATACAGCCGCGACGTAGGGCGGTTTTGCTGTGAACGAAATTAAATTAGATTTTGTTAACAAATTTAATTACTTGAAATTCTACTTCACTTGACTCAATTCATTTTTGAACAGCCTTTCCTATGATATCATATTTTAGTAGCATCTATCATTATTAGCAAAACGCGTTCATATTTTAATTTAACTAAATATAAAATTTATTTTTCATTCAAATGAACATCCTTACCTAATATAATTGACTGACCCGTTGGCACAGTGGGCAGTGACCCTGCTTTCCGACCCCGGGGTTCGTGGGTTCAATTCCAACATCAAGTCAGGGTGTACTATTTATATGTATGTATTTATATATTTCTAAAAAAAATATATTTGTGCATAACAGGCGTCTGTTATTTATAACACAGGCATTAAGTTGTCTACCTCAGGAACATGCGTCCGCGTGTCATATAGTCCTGTATATATTTATTTATTTAATACGTACCTAATCTTTATTTAAGCGTGCGTTAAAAAAAGCGTTCAAATAGAACATATGGATTCCCAAGTTTAAGTTCACGCGGCACCGCTTTTAAAACGCGACGCTTTTTTGTTCGAGCAATGTGCTATTGTCAACGCTATATTTACACGCAGATGCAATATTTTTGTATGGACCACGCTAAAAAAGCGCCAACGCCGAGATTTAACGGCATTGGCGACGCTTTTTTAACATTAGCATTATTATTTAACATTATTTATTTATTTTATTTTTAGTATGCACATATTTATTCTTATATATGTTCTTTGTATTTGTCTGTCTTTATTAATATTATGTGAGCTATAACTTTGCCTGATTTCATACTCCTCTGTTTGCGCAATTTACGAAAAATGGTACCGAAAGTTTTCGCCTCACGTATTAAGTATAGATTTACCTGAAAATACCATAGAACTTTGTATATAATTGGTCTACATCCTTTTTGTATAAAATTTGTTTTAAAAATGAAATTAGTGCAAGCCAAAGTTTTGGAACAATTACAATACATATTTAGGAATTGTATAAATAAAAGCAGTCCCTTTTACAATATTTAATAATTATCATTTTAGGCCAGGAAAAGTCTCCCGATTTATTTTTCATAATTGACAATGTCAAAATTTTTTTTCTTATTATTTCGACACCAAATAGGTTCGCCACACATTCTATTATCAAACAATAACTTAAAAATTACTTTGTCAATACAAAAGCAGGTTAACAACTGTCACGAAGCGATGGTCCACGAAACGGTCACAAAAAGAGTATAAAAGGACCGCAGTACCTTAAAAATCTGCAACTTTTTTATCGAAGCGAATTCAAATTAAGACGTTAAGCGACCTAAATGTCGCTAATGAGCACCGGTCCCTCTTAATTTTGCATTTAAACCGAGGTATCGCGTGGGCGATATTGAATTTAAGGTCGAGATAAAAATTGGACGTTATTTCATTAATTTTGATAAGGCGAAAACCTTTCTGTTAGTGGCTCATTTCAATTGCATCGCGTAATTCATTTTGCCCAATATATAAACAGATAAGAAGAAACCTTATGTATAAAAAAAGTGCAACAAAATTTATAAGTAACTACCTGTGACTGCGACTTCGTTCGCGTAAAATTAGGTAGAAATAATAGATTCAATTGTAGCGTGATGATGTATAGCCTTCCTAGATAAATGGGCTTTCTAACACTCAAAAAATTTTTCAAATCGCAGCAGTAGTTCTTGAGATTAGCGCGTTCAAGCAAACAAACAAACTAATCAGCTTTATATACTAGTATAGATATAGATCTGTCCGACTGGAGAAGTCAAAGATAGAGAAACTAATTATTCAATAGTTAATTAGCCAGAGAAGAGGAAAATTTAAAAGATCTGTGCCACACAGGAACCAACGTTTAAACCTAAATATTTCCACTGTACAAAGATCAAAGCCAAACATACTATTCGAGTCTTGCTGAGCTTAGCCTGTGTTTAGCGTGCCAAGATCTCTTTGGACAGGAAGGTATGGAATCGGTTTCCTAAATTCATGCAAAACACACTGATTAGAGCTATTAATCTGAACTAGAGATAGCCAGCTGGTAGAAATTCACCCACAAACCTTTTTTGCATACAACAAACGAAATATATGTCATATTATTCTATTCACAGAAAAATAAAATTTGTCAATCAATAATTATAACATACGCTTGTCACATTTACGCTTTGACATCCAATACATGTGTGTGTAAATAGTGGTAAACGTGTGACATTAGTGTGCGTGCGGGCTTATTTTAACAATGTAATATTTTAATATTGCATAAAATAAAAAAAATTAGCCAACGTGATATTCTTTTATTAACTATAGGTAAGTATGGTACACACTTCTTATGGTACCTTTTTAGAATTTCATAAATTCCATGGGCGTCGGTAGGCACTTCGGTGCCTGCTGCCTGCTCGTCTGCCCCCTTGTAACATAAAAAAAAAAAAAAAACCAACACAGCATATATTTAGGTTTGTCCCAGTTGAGTTATCAAATTAGAATGATTGCTAAAATAAACCTGTGGCGTCGGGCATTGAATCAAGCACCTTACATTGAATCCGTCTGGTACTAGAGGGTAGTTGTTCATAAGAGTATAAATAAAAGGACAAAAAGATAAACGGGTCAGTCGCGTTACAACCGTGGACTGGGTAACAACTATATTTGCACATTGTGCTCTATGTTAATATCACACGTGCATACACATAGTTGGGAATTATAATTACAGTAAATATCATTACAATGTATTTGAAAATATCATACTACATATTGGGCTATTGGGGATCTCATTACGAGACCTGTAAGTGAGGCGCCATTAATCGTCGGTCGACGCGGTGGTCACCTCGATGTAATGGGGTTTGTTACCCGCGCGGGGTAATCCATTAAGACGGCAACACCGTGTCCGCGTTTCCGAGATTCGCCGCTCTGTGCTAATAAGAGTGCCGACGTCGCTCGTGATTTACATTCACGTGTACAGGGTTGCCAACACTAAGAAAATTTCTTTAATATCATACATAAAAATCAATCGCTGTTCGTTAGACTCCCTAAAACTAGAAAACTGCTGGACGGATTAAAATTCTGTTTGTATTGTTTTGTCCCCCTTATTTCTAGGAGTGTTTAAAAGAAAACAAATAAAGAAATAGTCTAAAGAATTGTAAAGTAACAAAGAAATGCAGATCGCTACTTTAGAATACTTTAAAAAGATGACGTTCGTATTAGACATTTATAAAAATTATTATTCGATAAAACTTACTCCCAGTGTCACGTTTTAAGAATGACACATAAAGGGGATTGGTTAACTGGTTAATAGCAGACAAGCCAAAATTTGGGCACGGCAACGTCTAGAGGTTCCGCGAGTTTTATGTATAAAAATTCAATATAAATTCGTAAGGCAATTTGTTTACACCCTCTAAGCTATCGGCGTACCCAAATATGTGCTCATACATAGGTGGGTACGCCGTTATATATACCAATACCTGAAGTTTTGAACACTTTTTTTTTCACAAACAATATTACGGTCTGCCTAATGGTAACCAGCCGGGGTTGCCTATAGAGTTAAAGACGTTTGCTATACGTTGACATACGTTGACCATAGATATTAACAACCGCTATGCTTTCCCTCCCAAAAAAAAATCTATGTTTCTACATACTTTTGGCTGTTTGGCTGTTGTTTTCCGTAGGATGGACATACTTTCCAATTCTATTAAATCTTTAGAAGATCATATTATGCTTTTTTTTTAACTATGCATAATTTTTTTTATTCTTAGTACAACGACATTTGACAATTCAATAACAAGAAATTTCATAATTAACAAAATACCTTGTTATTTTATGATGGTTAACATGACTTCGCTTTGACACCGTTTTAAAGTAAAAATTTCAAATTTTACCAAAAGAATTGGTCTGCATATGCTTTTACTTTAACGATTTGATATATTTATAACGCAAATGTTTAAAAAATATTAGCATTCGCACATCACCTCTATATAAACTATAATTGTGCCAAATTTCAACTTCACGTATAAATATGTATATAAAATATTCTATAGAGGTAAAACAAACTAGTGCCAACCCTGCGATCACGTCAGTCCTGTCTAGTAACGCATGTGGAGCGTTACCTCGCGTCACTACACGTCTCTTGTGCAGTTAGTGTTAATATATAATTAACATATAACATACGGACAGCTTACGGCGTTTTGACTGACGCATATCTCATTTTGCATTACATTTGAATAATTTTTAAGTAAGGGTTGCGAAGAACCTTCGTTAACTTGGCTTACAGATCGAATATCTTTTTAACCAAAATATCATGTAATAATTTTAAAAATTCTATAAACAGTTTTTATGCTATTTATTATGTTTTTTTTTTCCTCTAACTGAGCATCTAGGTCTAAATCGTGTCCCTTTTATAGCCCCTTACCCGTTGAAGTATAGTATAGTTTTAATTAGAGGTAGCGCCACGCTTGCAGTCCTTTTGGTCTGCAGCCGAATTTCTTTGGCGCGTCCGGGTAACCAGTACCTCTTTTTCACATAAGATCGGGGTGAAGTCAAGTGATTTTATCGTTGTCGCCTTTTGTTCGGTTTGTGAGTCTTCCCGGTGGCCTAAACTCATAATTAAGGGCCGGCAAAGCAGCTGCGAGCCTGTGCATGCAGATGTCTATAGGCGTCGTTAGTCGCTTAAGTGAACCGTCTCCTCGTTGCCCCCTTGTAATGTACAATAAAAATAATAAAATAAAAAGAGTACATTTTGACTTTGAATTTAAACGATTTTTGACTTTGAATTTAAAGTTATTTTATCAGTCGCTGATTTACATGGATTTTCGCAAAGCGTCTGATCATATCTACCAAGTAAATTGACGAAGATAAGAGCAAGAAAGCATGCAGTTTCCGTACAAATGGGCAAGATTCTAACCGGCGATCTGACTTTTAAGGAGTGTAGCGAAAATAATCCGCGGCTATAGAGGCAGACTCTGTGACGGACAGATTGTCTATCTTGAGCGAGATTAAGTTATAAGATAAGAGAGGGAGCGTAAGCGGTAAGTGATAAGGAATAGTTTTAATTGACATGCTTCAATTGAAGTTGGGGTAAATGCGAGGTTCAGTCTATTGAGGTCTTATTTTTATAGGCGTTCTACTACCGTATTGAGGATTTGGAAAAAAAATTCGAAAAAGAGGTTACAGCTGAACTCGTACCGGCACGTTCATTTGGCGTGTCACATTACTCTTCTTCTTCTTTTTAGCGTAATCCCTATAAAGTACTAAGGTCCGCTTAGGATGCAGAGGATGTGGTTGTGGGGCGAGTTAAGATGACCGATTGTCATCTGACGTCATCCTCGGAATCCCCCCGATCTCTACAGCCTTACAACTAATATCACTCAGTGAAATTTATTAGGTCACCCATCTATCACCCGGTCGCAGCAAGAGCTACGTAACCTAGCGATCGACTCAATGCCGACTACAGATTAGGCCACGAACTTCTCGGCGTGTAACATTACTTTATTTTAATATAAAAAAATTCCGAAGAGAGTTTCGCTGCTGAAAGACTTTAATCTGCATCTTGTTGGAAACTCATAGGTACTTGTGTTATGCAGCAATCGAAATATGACTTGCATCTGAATCATTTTGAGAATAAGGCCACTTCTTTAAGGTGGGTATTAAAATCGCTGTAAGTAAAACGCTGAATCTTGTGACTTGTTGCTAGCGTGCACAGATCACTTCCTACCTGCGGCTTTGTTTGCATTATTACGCTGCGGTGATACCGATGCTTTTTGTATCGGCTAGCGGTGCCCCGGGGCTGGAATCGAACCAGGCTGCGGTTAGGCTGAGCTTGTTCTGCGGCACGCTTCCCTGTTTCTAATAACCATGTTTCGACGCTGGCTGAAATTCTTCTTTGCATAGTATAAAACAAAGTGCTTTAAGTTGTTGTTCGCTTAGATTTTCTAAACTGCGTAACGGATTTTAATGCCGTTTTTATCAATAAACAGAGCGATGCAGGTTTATATTTATAATACATGGACATCTATATTGCACCCGTGCGAAGCCGGGACAGATCGCTAGTGTAGTATATAACAGAGTCTTAATGCCTCAACATTGAAAAATGGGGGCCTGAAATTCGTAAACGTACCTTTCTGGTACCGGTTCGATTCCCGTCTTAACACCGGCTGTTAGATTTTTTCAGCGTTGATGTCCCGATTTATTGTGCGGCTGAGTATATTAACAAAGACAAAGTCAATTTTTTTTTATACATATAGACTTTTACTAGTACTTATGAACGTCATATATACATATAATTATTATTTTTAAAATCATTATTTTATAATTTGGTGATAAAATTAACGACGTAAAAGCTAAGTTTACCTCGCGCCCTGCACTGAGAAGAGCCCACAACAAACTCAGTCGGGATTTTTTTTGTTATTGCCATTTTACAATTCATTTCTTATCATATATATATAAAGTCAATTAACTTTATGGTCTTCCTTTAATAGAATCTGTATGACAGACAGACTTTCTAATGAATATAGATTGGTCTAGTCACAACTACAAGCGAATGCTTAAAATGTTTAGTCAATATTCATAATCTATCATATTTATATACATGAATATAATTAAAATGTCTGTTTGTGTTAAATACAATCATTTTTGACTATTAAAAAGCGATATCCAGTCTGTAAACAACATTAAAAAACTGTAGTGGCACTCCGAGAGTGCCGACAGAACTGAAAACTTATTAACAGCGGTGTCGGTGCGGTAACAGTGTTGCTAGTTCAATGGTTTTTGCTCAACTCGAGAACGATCAACGCCTAAAGAAGCTTTCATTTAACAAAAAAAACATTATGTTGGCATTTTTTGAATTGGCTATTACTATATACCTATAGCAAAAACGGAAGTTAAAACACTTTTGTTTGTCTATCTGCACATTCATCGTAATCTGGCTATATTAAATAACGGCTGGAGCGATTTGGACGGGATTTTAAGTAGTAGATAGCTAATTTTACAAAGAATAACATACTTTTATTCCATTTGCATACAGGATACAGGCAGCGTTCGCTTTCAGCTAAATAATCAGGGTTCCGCAAAAAAATCCTCAAAATTAAACAAAATAACTGAATTCAGGTGAGCGAAGTCGCGGGTTAAAGTTAGTTCATTAATTTTTTTGGTCAACAATTTATTGGGTACTTAAGTAAGGCGAAACCGGGCTCAAAGCTTGTATGACGGCACCACTGATCTAGTCACACCTTTAATCGAATTAAACTCCATAATCCATCATATATGTAATATTAATACACCAAAGAAACGCCTCATTCCGATTACGCAATCGACTTTCACTCAACACTAAGTGTAACGTGTCACAAACACACACTTCCTTTTTTTAACATATGATATATAATATAATTGGCCCGCAATGATATAATATGTTTATATGTCAAAATGTGTATACAATAAGTGTCCAAGAGCGTGTTTGCATGCATTTATAAAAGGGTTCCGTATCTGATACGCGATGAAGGTATTTGTAAAATAACTTCACAAGCTGGTGTCCGATTTCGCTTAAAATAATTTTCCTAGTGAATTTTAGCATGAACTAACAACATGTAAAATTTCAAGTCCCTACGTCTATAGTTTGGAAATCTTGCTGGCGGTGGGTCAGGGCTAAACTATGAGGGGTTCCTTGTGGTACTACGGAACCCTAAAAAGAGTGGCATTTAATACATGGAGAAGCAATGTAAAAAATATATCTTGTATATAAAATTCTCGTGTCACAATGTTAGTTACCATACTGCTCCGAAACGGCTTGACCGATTTTTGTGAAATTTTATATGCATATTCGGTCTGAGAATCGACTACTGTCTATTTTTTATACTCCTAAGTGATAAGAGTGGCCGGGCGTACAGCTAGTAGGTGTATAATAAAATAAAATTCTGGAATAGTCCTAAAAAATTAACCTCATTTTTAGCAGTCGATACTCATTCACATTGTATTTTCATAGCAATTTCCAGGTGATGAGAAACTTTTAATATCCTTAAACCCGTAGTCTTGTCTGTCATATATCACAGGGACGGCGATCTGTAATCAGCGTCCGTATAATTAACAGAATCGATTTAAAACTGGCATCGTTAATCGATTCGAAGGCGAATTGAGATCTTATCACTGGAAAGTCGCAAGAAGTGACGAAATATATTACTAACCCTTCACTGCCCACTGCGCCAACGGGACAGTCAAAAAGTAATAAGAGTGTCTTATAATTTAATAATAGTTCTGTATATAAACAAACACCCAAGGCAGCTTACATTTCAAGCGATTCGATTTCTTAGGCCATTCAATTTAGCAAATAATAAGAGCAGAAAAAAAGGTGCATCCCACACGATGCGGGTTCAAGCTGAAGCATTTGGCAGCAAGGTGATATCGATCAAAAGAAACTCTTTCTCGACGAAAGGTGCGAATATTGAAGTGGGTCATCCTAATTTGTAGGGTTCCGCAGCAAATACAAAAGATGTTTTATTCAAATAGACTTTTACGAGCTCTTTTGATTCGTCAAATAAAAGCTACCACATTCTGGGCCCCTACTGTATGACAACTAAATTTATCTTAATTTATGTGAGAATTAAAAAAATAAATAAACAACAATAATGAAATTTGCTATTGAACGATAAGAAGAAAGCTACCATTGATTCGGAAAAATTACGCCACGAGAATAATCGGCAAAAAACTCGTTCTCAACTATATTAAAAACAGTTCACACAAAAAGAGTTCAATACAATTCAATTATAAGTTAAATGTAACTTAAAGAACTGAAACGTCTCAACTCCAAACAGTTTTATCTATAACTAGTCTGCGTAAAATTAGGTGAAAAATTTTAGTGTGATTAGGCCTATATAACACTAAAAGCCTTTCTTGATTAATGGGCTATATAACACTAAAAGAATTTTTCAAATCGGATCAGTACTCCCTGAGATTGCCGCGTTCACGTAAACACACAAACAAACTCTTCAGTTTCATATACTAGTATAGATTTTAAATCGCTTTTTTACATAAAAAATTGTTATAAATATATATTGTAGTACGGAATTCACCGCTAACGAAATAATTCACGTCCTTAAGTTTATTCGTATCGTGTGCTCATCTGTAATGATTACCTGTGAAGACGACCGATGTATTGATTTTTTTGACTATTCAAGCCCACATCCTACTGATTCCTTGGTACTAATTTATAAGAAAAGAACGTTTAAGTATTGAGAATTTAAACATTTGATGATAAAAGAGCGACGCTTAGCAGCAACTTTTTTTTTCTTATATAAACCGATTTTATAGTCTAGACCATAACTTAATGATTCTATATTCAATTCCATATATCCCAGTCCTAAAAAAATAAAATTAAATACGCTTAACGTTTTTGTCTATTTGACAGTCTTTTTATTTTTCGCAATTTTTTATGAAATACGTTGCAGAAAGTTATTTTATGTTCTATGTAAAAATCTGTTATCAAGAATTTTTTTAATACACCTATCACAATTATAGAAAACAACTTATGGTACATTTTATTTGAAATAAAAGTGGCCAGGAGCGTGTCACACGCGCTTATAAAAAAGGGTTCCGTAAATGATACGCAATAAAGGTATTATAACTTCAAAAGTTATTGTCCGATCTCGTTCAAAATAAATTTCCTAATAACTATTAATATTTTATTAGAGGTAGCGCCACGCTTGTAGCCGAATTGGAACCGCCCGGTACCGGTACCTCTTTCTCACATGAGATCGGCGTGAACTGACAGCAATCTCCCCCTTTCCCAATCACACCTACCTTTCCTGACCCAATTGAATACATTTCTTTCCCGCAAAAGCGTCCAAGTCATCTCGCCACCTCTGCCTCGGCCTACCTGGTCGTCGGTGGAAGCCCACACAATATAGCTTAATAATTTATAAGTAATTTAATTCAACTTATGCCAATATATTATTTGTTTTTAATGACGTAAGGGGAATACATACATACAAGTTCTTGTGCCCATATTTACGTGGTATGCTGAATAGCTTCCCGATCTTATACGGATCTTAGCCCGATCTTATTTCATCATCATCATCCACAGCCCTTTTTCTCCCACTTCTGAGCAAAGGCCTCTCCCCGCCCGTATCAATCCTCACGGTCTTGAGCCAATCTGGACCAGGTTTGACAATCGACAGATATTGTGTCGTCGACACATCTGGTTGCTGGATGACAGAATGCTCCGTTTTCCTGTCCTCGGCCACCACTCAGTCACTGCCTTACTCCACCTGTCATCACTTCGTCGGGCCAAGGGTCCTGCCCAACTCCACTTGAGGTGCAACACTGTTTCTCCGATGTCTCGAATTTTCGTCCTTCTTCGGATCTCAGTGTTGCGTACTCGGTCTTATCTAAAATTTTCAAAACTACCCGGCGGATGTAAATGCGGTTTTCGTCTATAAACAGAGTGATTCATGACGAATATGTCTATGTATAATACATCATCAGAAGTGGCGCTCGCATTCCTTTTAATCTGCAGCCGAATTGGGCCTCTTTCTGACATAAGATCGACGTAAAGTGACGGAAGTGCTGTCACGTCAATTGATGGTATTGGTGTCACGTTGTTCGTTCGGTTTGTGAGGCTTCCCGGTGGCCTAAACTCATAATTAAAGGCCGGTATCGCATGTGTTAACCTCAAATTTTAAGAAAGTGTGTCGGTTGTACAGATGTTCATGGGCGTCGATAGTCACTTAGGTGAACCGCATTGCATAAAAAAAAACATGCAGTCCTACGATATCTACATAGCAACCGTGCGAAACCAGCCAAAGTCTCTAATAAGTCATATATCGTAGATAATAGATTGTGACCATGCCCGTATCACATTTCAACGAAACCCTTCTCTTTGTCGGGAAATGAAAAGTATTTACAGAATCAAACTTACGACCCTATTGTTCTGAAATATGTTCTGGTTTTCGTTTTATATGAAATATATATAATAGCAAATTGTAATATAAAATTGTTGTATAAATTATTTTTATTGGCCCGCAAAGGTGGGCCAATGTCGCGACAGCATGGGCTCCCACCAGTGGCTGCCGACGATCAGGTAGGAGCGAAGAAGCGGTGGCGGGACGCCTTTACGGGAAAGAAATGGATTCAGGTGGGTCAGTAAAGGAAGGTATGGTTAGAAAAGGGGGAAGCCTTTGTCCAGCTATGGGACAGTATAGGCTAATTAAAATATATATATAATAATAATTATTACTGTAAAAAATTTATAACATGAAACATTTTATTATAATACGTCTATTAGTCTTACACTAGTTAGTTCGTTTAGATATTATTTCAATTAAATTATACTATGTATTTGTATTTTGGGTAAAAAGACAAAAGTATGAATTTATTAAATGATTCTTTCAATAGCTACTGCTAGTCTCTTTACCGCCATCTACCTTGCACACTTGAGATGCAATAATATACAAAAAAGTGATTTTTATATTACAATTTAGTTGTTTGTAACGCTCTACTGTAAAGTTGGGAATTTGGGGTTACAACAACTTACGTTGGAGGTATCGACTTGTTAGCACGTGTAAGTAAAACATATCAGAAACATGGAAATCCACAGCTAACACGAACCTGAGCTGGTAATGCAACTCAATCGGTGTCCCATCTTTGAACGTGCCCTGCGTACGCTAAGATTTGCACGCAGGAGGATTTAATAGCTGCCTATGATAAGGCAGTTGATATAGCTACGTTCCGGGTTGCGATGACATACTGTTTGCAAACGAAACTCTAAACATATGAATGTATGCTTCAATGTTTTATGTGCTCCTGGTAACGTACGACAGCTGAAGAAATAGTTTGAGTTGATCTTTCTGATGTAAACCATCTAATGCGAGACCATATCGACCTTTGACGTGGCGACGTGTCGCCATGGCATCCATCGCCACGTTACGTGAAAACAATGTGTGGCGACACATCACCACACGTAAGTGACTCTCTATCCACTCGCCTTGGTGGCCCTCCATCTCTTATAGCGCGATGAGCTCGTGTTACTTGTGCCATATTAATTCCTTCGTCTTCGTCGTTCGAACAGATCGTAGCTTAATTAGTGGCTGGCAATTGAGTCAAACGCTAGGTTAAGTTCTTACCACGTTTGGGTGATAGATGGGTGGTCCATTCTTACATCGGTTTTTTAAACATCCGATCTTCTCCGTGAGGTGTTTCTGAAGGCAAGGCAGAGATTGTGAGAGTTGCGGTGATGACGTCAGACGGCTGTTGGCACCTTGAAACGCCTAACAGTCACATCTTCTGCAATTAAAGCGGACCCTGGTACTATAAGACGATGACGCTAGGTGAAAATAAGCTCACGATTTGTACCAAATAACTTTCATGCGTGAGACGACTGACTTTTCCTTCTTGCAATTAATCGTTCCGATATAAAATTCTTTACCATAACGAACAAGTTAAAACACAATAACAGTTATGTGCACTTTAAAATCGATTGAGGGCGTTTTATCGAGAGCAAAAAAGGCAGCAAGAAACTCCACACGGCATCGCATCGGCGCGCGGGAAGTGCGGAACGAATGCATCGTAAATATAAACGTTCCAGTTGTAGAAAGTGGAAAATCGATTTAAATACTCGATTTCTGTCGTATAACTCACTGCTGTGGTGAATATGTGCAATTATATAAACAGGTGAACCTTAGATTTTCTGTCTTACAAATAAGACCATAGTTACAGAGGTAGATGATAATTCATCTAGTTCTGTCTTACAAAAGAGACCATAGTTAGAGAGGTAGATCATCATTCATCTAGTTCTATGTTACAAAAGAGACCATGTAGTTAAAGAGGTAAACCATGATTTATCTAGTTGTATTGTAAGGTTAGGAATGATTTTATTATTATGAGACTGTGGATTCAATCAAGGATGTGGGTCAATCCCATCTGGTAAGGAAGGAGCTCGAC
This sequence comes from Charaxes varanes, assembly GCA_024363005.1. NCBI lineage: Eukaryota > Metazoa > Arthropoda > Insecta > Lepidoptera > Nymphalidae > Charaxes > Charaxes varanes. Next base: position 993,781 of record JANCMC010049048.1, on the reverse strand, counting down.
CGGTGCTCGGCCCAGGAGCTTCGGAGATTGCTCGGAACCTATAGAAGGACAGACAATTTTTTTTAACTTGCTTTTTGTTTTAGGTACCATATATCCTACTAATCCATCCATCTAAAATGTTATATATAGCTCTGTTAGTTTACTTTTATGCAATGTCCCCGTATTGAATCTTCTTCTACCTAGTCGTTATCTCGGCTTGTACCGGGGTCCGCTTAAATTGCAGAGGACGTGACTGTGGGACGAGTTAAGATGACCGAATGCCGTATGACGTCATACCTGAAACTCACAATCTACAATTTCACGACTAATATTACTTAGTGACATTAATGTTAAACGTGCTTTCCGAAAAAAGAAGGAGGTTGGATACTTGAAAACTTGTGAAACTTGTGTGAGATTGGGTCACGCGTCTTTCATTCGGCCGTAGTAAGAATTGTTTTACCTATCAATCGACCACTGATGAAGATACGACCCCATCCACGCCTATTGAATATCTAACTTTTATTAAGTTTTTTAAATACATACATGTCCAAAGACTGACAATTTGCCTTTATAATTTTCCGTACTTTAATTTCCAAAAATTAATAAATAATACAAACATGACTGTATACCGTATCATAAAATTTAAGAGACATACATAATTTCCTACACAATAGAATAGAATCTTTATGTAATCAATTGTTTCAGAACCAGAAACATGATCGATCCAAGCTCATCTGAAGAAGACAGTGAGGACGAACGCAACAAGCCCACAAAATTACCAGGTAACATTAAATCCAGAATATTATGCCCTATTTTTGACCTTTGACCTAAGCTTAAAAATTAGAATACGGATAGAAATACTGTACCTATTGTCCTGTGGTTAAAGTACTTTGTAAAAAGTATTATTTTCTTTGGAAACGCTTTCAAAATGCAGTGTCACTTCAGTGCAACCATTCCATATTTGTCCTTGTCTCGCCGGATTGACCATGTGCGTCTCGGGTACATGGAACAATAAGGTCAACAAGTGCTAATATTTTTTAAGACTCTTTTTTTTATTATTGGGAATACTTTTTAGGTATGCCTTATATTCCCGTCTCCTCTCTACTAAAGTTTCTACTAATCTAATAAAGCTTTCTTATTCGTACTAAGCTTATATTAAAAGCTTGTATCGGGAGTGGGTGCAACGATAACCCAGCGACGTCGGGGTGTGAACCGGGTACCTTGCGGATATTACCGTTGAGCTATTGAGATTCAACTTGGAAAAAAAGGTCAGGAAAAACGTCCGGTCTGGATGACGAAATGACAACATTCTTGAGGATTTTGTAATGGTTTTCATACGTGTCCATCGAAAGAACCCATTCGTCGCAAAGGTGCACTATCTAAGATTTTAATCGTTAATTTGTCCCGTCTGATCTTGTAGTTACTATTACAGTAACTACAAGATCAGACGGGACAAATTTGACTCTTCTGCTCATTGTCATACAATGTGATATTTAGGTGATGCCCTCCCCTCTTTTAACGACACGTAATTTATGGTTGGCCCCTAACATGTATCTATGTTCGTGATATAAACGAGCCTAGAATTCTAGCTTTAAGGGCTAAAAAGTCAGGAATGCATTGTTACGTAGGTATGTGATGGTAGATCTAATATCTTGAGGCGCCTTAACCCTCGTTTTCTCTAACGCATCCACGTATTGCAACCCGTATGTAGTAATGTCTTACCCTTTTACTTACTACGTCTTACCTTCTTGTCGTTGCATACTTTGACCCAATACTGCTAAAACATTATATGAGTAACCAATTTTAATATTTAGACCGTTTACAAAAGGAATCAAAGCACGTCTTACCCGTGCGCCTGAACCCTCGTTTTCTCTAACGCATCCACGTATTGCAACCCGTATGTAGTACTGTCTTACCCTTTTACTTACTACGTCTTACCTTTTTTTATTTTGTTATCAAATGCTTCAACCAATGCTGCTAAAACATTACAACTGTGACCAATTCAATACAGAACAATAACAGATACACTGTTTACAAATAAGAAATTGCATAGCTTTTACGGTGAAAGCAGATACTTTGCTAAGAGTCATGTACGGAGACCAGAAATTAGCACTATAATATTCATGTTTTCGTGGAGAAGAGATGCATTTCTAGAACTGTAGCACTAATAGTCCGTCACACTATGGACAAAGGTGGCATCGCTAATAGCCATGTACAGAGAGCAGAAAATCAGCACTAGAATAGTCACGTTTTCAAGAAGAAGAGACGAATTTCTAGCGCTGTAGCACTATCAGTAGTTGTACGGTGAAAGGTGGCACGTCGCTAATAGCCATGTACAGAGAGCAGAAAATCAGCACTAGAACAGTTATGTTTTCAAGGAAAAAAGACGAATTTCTAGCGTTGTAGTACTATCAACCGTTTTACGGTGAAAGGTGGCACATCGCTAATACGCATATACAGTGAGCAGAAAATCAGAACTAGAACAGTCAGGTTTTCAAGAAGAAGAGACAAATTTCTGGCGTTGTAGTACATACTATAAGTAGTTTTACGGTGAGAGATGGCATATCGCTAATAGATAGCCATGTACAGATAACATAGAGCGGAAAATAAGCATTACAATTGTCATGTTTTCAAGGAGAAGAGACAAACTTCTAGCGCTGTAGCACTATCGGTCGTTTTACGGTGAAAGGTGGCACATCGCTAATAGCCATGCACAGAGAGCATATAATCAGCATTAGAATAGTCACGTTTTCAAGGAGACGAATTTCTGGACTATCAGTAGTTTTATGATTGGAGGTGGCACATCGCTAATAGTCATGTAGAGATAACATAAATTCAGCAGCATAGTAGTTATGTTTTCTTGAAGAAAAGATGCATTTCTAGAATTGTTGCACTGTCAGTCGTTTTACGTGAGGAGAAGCACAACGCTAATAGTCATGTTTGATGAGCTGTCAACGGCATTCGGAACGTCGGATTGGCATAGCTTAGCCACGGTGGCGTTTCCCACAACGCCGCCCGTCGACCAGTTCGTAGGAATGTGGTCGCGGCACCGGCCCGTACTTTCACCAAAACAATTCGTTGGCGGCCTCTTTCGCCACCGCACCGCGTGCCCACCCCGCGCCACCCGCACCAACCCGCCTCGCAATCCAGATACGCGATAACGTAGCTTTTTTTTTTCACAAAACCATACACTAAATTTTTTGATGATTCTTGTTTTACTTGAATGCCAGTCCTTCCCGTGTACTCACATATAATTTGTCCAGTTCTGACAATTTGAACTCGGTTTTTTATATTAAAATGTTATCATTGTTGTGTCATGTCAGACCGACCATGTGCCGCGAGGTTCTACCACAACAGGTCTAGTGTATGTGTCTGTAACGATCACTACTGCGACACCGTGACCAGCAAAACTCCACCCCCTGGACGGTATATATCATACACAACATCAAAGGTACGGTAATTGCGTCCAATAAAATCGCATGACGTGTTTACGAATATTCTTGTAATAAGCAAGCTTTCGAAACTAAAGTTTCTCTAAAGCTTTACACTACTTTGCAAGAGTCACAACAATGCGATCACTAGAGATTGCCTAGTGGTCGAAATTCGGCCGCGAATCTTTAGGGTTGCCTACTATATGCTTATTTAAAGCTTATGTATGTACAAAATTTCAGCTATATATAACTACAAAGTAATGTTTGACAATTTTATCATTTTGCCACCGTCATGTCTACGCTTTGATACAATCTTATAGAAAAAAGTATAGCTGTGTGTGTAAGTCATGTTAATTGTTTGACATTGGTGTGCGTGCAGTTTTATTTTAACAATATAATATTTTTTATATATAGCAAGGGGAAAACGGGCAGGCGGTTCCCTCGAGTGACTACCGGCGCCTATCGACAACTGCGGTACAAGAGAGGTCACAGCGCGTTGCCGGCCTTTGAGGAATTAGTGTGCTCTTTTCTTGAAGGTCCCTAAGTCGTATCGGTCGTATATTTATACTGTATACAATACAAACTTTTTGACTAATGTTAAAAAAGTTACAAAAATGTAAGCATTTCTCGCATTTATCGCATTCCTCTATGTAAATTTTATTGTGCCAAATTACATACTCCTCTGACCGCCAAATTTGTGATTTCTATATAGTTTTTTTTTCAATTTCCTAATTTCTTCTTAGGCGGGTCTGCGATTCAAGAAGAGGTGGGGATATGTCGAAAATATTAATTGCAACTGCGCTTATGGTAAACATTATAATGGTAAATATTTTGATTGCCTTAATTTGCTTAAGAATTACATTAGGTTTACATTAATTTATTTAAGATTTATGATTACTCTTATGCCGGCGTCAGACATACCTCAAAGTGTTTGGACATTTTGCACTGAAGACTACAAAGTTCTACAAAACTTTGCGTAGCTACACAACGTCTCCGGCCACACTACATGATAATTGAAATGATCATTCAAATGAAACTATGTCTGGCGCCGGCATTAACGTTATTTTTCATCGTGTCATTGGAAAATATAGGGCGACCTTGGAAATCGGTTTTTGGAAACTTAGTATGTCAATTTAAGGACATTACATTGTAGATATTAAAGGTATATTTTGTGAATGGTGTCCTAAAAACCCTTCTTTATTTCCAGGCAATGGGTACGGGAAAGTGTTCGAATTACGTCCTGACAGGACTTATCAGACGATTATAGGGTTTGGCGGAGCTGTGACAGGGGCTTCTGGAATCAACTGGAAGGATTTGCCCTCGAGAGCACAGCAACATTTGATAGAGTAAGCCAAAGAGAGACCTATGTCCAGCAGTGGGTTATCAAGAACTGAAACTGATGATAATGAACAGATGACGATGACTGAACCTTTCCTAAACGCGGATTAGGTCCGATAATAAGATATTGAAAACCAATGTTACATTGGGTCACCCATCTATCACCCGGCCACGGTAAGGACTGCTTATCCTAGCTTCTTCTTCTTAGCGTAATCTCGGTTAAATACCAGGGTCCCCTTAGATTGTACAGGATGTGGCTGTGGGGTGAGTTAATGTGGGATGCCATCTGACGTCATCCCCGGAATCCTCAAAATCTCTACAATCTCACGTTTACTGAAACCCACTGTTTTACGTGCCTTTCGAAATAAGGAGCAGGTCGGATATTTGAGAACCAATGTGTAAATGGGTCACCCATCTATCACCCGGCCACGGTAAGAACTGCTTAACCTAGCGATCGACTCAAATGCCGGCCACTAATTAAGCTACGACATCCTCAATGCTAATTATGCAAATAAACGCTAAATCGATAACGGACGCGTCCGACGCTAATTTTTATTTACTTTACCGAAATCATCGACTGTACTGTACACTCTTAATTAATAATTTGCATTTCATGGTGCATGCTAACACTAAAACGTTTTACAGAATTGTCACCTTTAACCCCATTGTAATAAAGCTTAGTAAAGCTTAATGATATATTGAATTAAATCCACAAAAGATTATCAACCTTAATGTATAGGTGTCAGAGTTGAAAATCCCAGTGACGAATGGTTAATAAGTACAGTGTTCCGTCTCGCGGGAAAGGATTCAATTTCGTTAAGGCACAGTAGACAACAGTAATTAGGAAGCGGAAACTTTGTGGGAAATGCCTTTCCTAATACGTCGAAGTTGATAAAGGTTTTGGAGTTTAATAGATAACCGATATGATCGGACGTTGCTTAGCGAAAATTCGCGACAAGCAGGGAGTATTATACGACTAAATAAGCTGGGCAAGTGCGAGTCAGGTTCGCGCACTAAGGGTTCTGTACCATCACGTAATACTTTACCAGGCTATTATAAGATATACGCTTTTCATTTCTTTTAATTTGACAAAGTCATCGCAATTTTTATTTGTGATGTAACTACAAATTTACGTTTTTCGGAATTTTTCCTATTACTTACTTGTACTTAAAGATATAGCTTCTGGCCAAATTTCATGACTCTAGATCAACGGGAAGTACCCTATAGGTTTTGGTCTCCTTTGCAAATGTATGCGAAATGTGACATAAACGGCCATATCTTTTAATTGCGTACACTTAGAAGCAGCTTTAAGGGACCACAGACGTCAGCATTTATTTCAACTTTACAGCCCTAAGCAAAAGGGTCTTGACAGACCTTTATTTACCTTTGGAGTAATCCTATATATTTCCTTTTTTACCTTTAATTAATTTTACCTCTTTTCACTCATAGGCCAGACTCCCATTCGACTGAACATAAAGCTCTCTCTCTCTCTCTCTCTCTCTCTCTCTCTCTCTCTCTCTCTCTCTCTCTCTCTCTCTCTCTTTCCCCTTTTTTTTCTTCTTCTAGGTGGAGCGCGGGCGCACCCCCCTTCGCACCCCCAAGTGAAATTACCTGTTATATTTTATATAATACTTATGTTACGTATACGTTATCCTACTTTTGCTTTGATCCGATCTCTCGAAATTTCTTCTAAGTTTAAATGATAAACTAAATAAAAACAAACAAAACCGCGAATAACCCATTCGTGGCATGTAGTATAACTGAAAATAATACGTTAAATTGAATGCAGTATATTCAGATTACAATCTTGCGAGATAGATTACAATCTAACGGTTTTTACAATTTTACAGTGACATATACAATATACATTATAGAGTATGTTATACATGCTATTAATGTTATACATACTATAATATACTTTTTTTTTAAGGGGCAAACGGACATGCGGTTCACGTAAATAACTGTGTGTCCTTTCTGCAGGAGGCTTGCAGGTGGGTTGACAGTTTATAAGAAGGAGCTTGGGCCACCGGGAACTGACACAAACCGAACGAACACGACAAAAATACCATCACTAGACGTGACAGCATTGCCACAACTTCACGCCAATCTTGTCTAAGAAGGAGGTACTGGTACCCGAACAAAAAGGATTAAGTAAAAGGACTGCACTGCGCTACCTCTAAATTAAGAAAGTTGGTTAAATAAGGTAGCATCCACACAATTCTCACGGGCCTGATTAAGCCGATAACTTGAGCGTTCGTGCCATTGTCTCAAAAAGAGAATTTATAAAGCAAAAACCTAATATATCCGTCTATTGTGCGAGCTCACTTATTGTGCATAATATCAGTACCAAATTATGTACTGCCCTATAGTGTTGAATAGTTATACTTAAAGATAGAACGTACTTATTTACAGTAATAACAAAGTTATATATAATACTTACAGACAAAAGAGAAGGTCGTAGCCTAATCAGTGATTGGCATTTGAGTCGATCGCTAGGTTAAGTAGCTCTTGCTGAGACCGGTTGATAGATGGGTGACCGATTCTAACACTGGTTTATATTTCACATTCAACCTCCCCAGTGTTTAAAACCTACTTATTTACCGTAATAACATAGTTATATATTATACTTATAGTCAAAAGAGAAGGTCGTGGCCTAATCAGTGATCGGCATTTGAGTCGATCGCTAGGTTAAGTAGCTCTTGCTGCGACCGGTAGATAGATGGGTGACCTAATCTAAAACTGGTTTATATTTCACATCTGACCTCCCCAGTATTTAAAACCTACTTATTTACCGTAATAACATAGTTATATACAATACTTATAGACAAAAGAGAAGGTCGTGGCCTAACCAGTGATCGGCATTTGAGTCGATCGCTAGGCTAAGTAGCTCTTGCTGAGACCGGTTGATAGATGGGTGACCTAATCTAATACTGGTTTATATTTCACATCCAACCTCCCCAGTATTTAAAACCTACTTATTTACCGTAATAACATAGTTATATATTATATTTATAGACAAAAGAGAAGGTCATGGCCTAATCAGTGATCGGCATTTGAATCGATCGCTAGGTTAAGTAGCTTTTGCTGCGACCAGGTAATAGATGGGTGACCGATTCTAACACTGGTTTATATTTCACATTCGACCTCCCCTGTGTTTCGGAAGGCACGTAAAACTGTGGGACCCGGGATTGGGATTGTACAAATTGTGGAGATTCAGGGGATGACGTGAAACGGTCATCTTAACTCGCCCTACAGCCATGTTCTTTGCAATTTAAGCTGACCCTGGTACTAGATCTGGATAACGCAAGGTAGAAGTTAACGAGCACATAGTCCGTCTAATTGTAAACTGCTACCACAGTCTAAACATGTCTACAAATATCGTGGGTTATGTAACTTGATTACTTTATCGCCCTCAAAGAGTTCTACTATGCATATTCACCAACATGATCCTAACACTAATGGGAATAATATTGTGGTTATATGAAGGTACTTCCTAAATGACGCAACTCATTTTACGAAAGAGAATTTTCGTTGTGTTCTACTTCTACAATTCTTAACTTTTCCTCAGACTAGTCGGGAACCACGAGATTTCAAAATCGCGTGGAAACCTTGACCATAGACCGCTTAATAATCGCTGACGTCTGAACACTCCCTATTTTGCGATGTAAAAACCGCACGTTTACAAATCGTGCGGTTTTTACATCACTAAATCGTGTCCGAAAAAAGGCTTGTAGTCTCACTAGCAGCACGGACGAAACCCTAAAACACTACACACTAAATTTCAATATTTACCCCGAGGCCGTGAAGCCATAAAGTATCGAATTTAATATGAAAAACTATGAATCTTTTGCTCATAATAAATGGTTTGATTTCTTCAGATAATAGCCAATTTGAGTCTTGTAGGTGTTTGTTAATTATTTATTTTTATTGCGCACCGCGAAATTGATTCGGAACGGTAATTATTCTATCTGCTTTTTAAGCTCGAAAGATTTGCATTAATTGACAATTAAGCATGCTTTCTTTTTTGCGTGGAGAAACCCGGAAACGGCTTCCATCCGCCTCAAGGACAGAGGGTTGTGTATTCTTGGGCCAAAACAAGTTTGCTAAGGCCATAAGACCTATAAGTGCGAACTAGAAATCCGGTAAAAATGACATATGACGTAGTTGGCAAGATTATATTGGCCGCGCCATTACACTCTAACATATTCCAACTCGTTTGACAGCAACACGGAAACCAGCCTATATACCTATCCCACAAAGTTTCTGGAGATTTTGGGTCCCAAATCAAGAAAGAGGTGAAACAACATCCAAGATACTCAGGATCCACACGAAAATGCTTCTGCGCTCCATCCAAACTCCAAAAGTGTGTGGAATTTACCACAAAGTACGCGATACATTCCGAAGACCTCAGCAGAAATCGACAGCACTTATATCAACCGTTGTTCAGACAAACAATGGCAGTGGTCAGAAGTAAGTTGTCTACCTACTTCTACGTCTCTTCTACTCGGGGAATACGCCTCCGTAACTCACTATAAAATACATATTCACAATGTCTTTGATAATAATCTTAGAGGTTACTAACTGGTAGAAGGGCAGGCAGAAATCCGTAAACGTCCCTCTACTTAGAGAAGAAACAGAGAGTACATTAGACATAAAGCAGGAGTATTCCTGGCAAAAAAGAATATAATCTTCTGATTTTCTTAATATATTTATAACAGTCATAGAGATCGCCAGGTGGTCGAAATTCGGCCACAAATCTTTATACTTGCATGTAATAATTATTATTGTCTTTTTTAGTGACAAATCAAAATAATAGATTTATAATTATAGTAGGAAACCCGTCAGACCTACCTTTTTCTCACATGAGATCGGCGTGAAGTGGCGGCAATGCTGTCACGTCAAGTGATGGTATTGTTGTCGCATTCGTTCGGTTTGTAAGAGCTCTTGTTGGCCTGAACCCCACTTTAAAGGCCTTCTGCACCACCAGAAGGCTAGCAGATGCGTTGCCGGCCATGTGCGTGGCCATGTCACATAGATAAACGAGCAGGCCTTTCACCTGAGAGGTTTTCAACGCTTATGAAGAACTGCACTACAAGGCCCGCAGACGCATTGCCGGCCTTTAAAAGATTTGTATGCTGATCTTCTGAAGATCTCTAAGCCGTACCGGAAACAACGAAGTTGATAACTGATTTTGCAAGCCAAAAAATTCCCAGCGAATCGAACGCCTATGGACATTTTGTTAATTTTATATGAAATCATTAAAAAATTTAACAAAAAAAAAAACGATTTTGAACAAATTGAAATGCTATTTAAGTTTATTTATTTTATGTTCTCTTGAGCTGTTTATATGATATTCTGTTACACAGTTTAAATTTTTACAGTATCATCGTTCCATTTTATAATTGTGCAAATTCAGTTTCTTTAAATGAATAAAATTCATTTTATTCACTCATTTCATTCATATATATATGTACATTAAGTAATAAATATATTAAGTATAGTATTAAAATAATAACAATACAGTAAAACTGAGAAGTCGAAGTTCTATTTTGAAATCGGTTGAAAAATCAAAAAGTCAACAACGCCCAGATTTCGCAGTGGAAATGCTTGTTAAAAGTGTGACGTCATGGAATAACAACACGTGGATGGTTTGTGTGAAAACATGTGTTTTGAGTGTACAGTAACAGCAATTAGTGGGTTGTTAGTTTGATAAATGTTGTAATAACCGAAATTTGCCCTAACTGGTGTTTGGTGCGATTTTATCGGTTTTTTAGCGTAATAACAATGAAAAGTTAGCTTTTAAGTCATAAATTTTATCACTATATCACTAAATAATGATAAAAAACGAGTGTGCTTTAAGGGGCATGACTGAAGTGAAACTTCTTTAACTCAATGTTAAACTTAAAATCGTTTATTAATATAGACTTTTTTATAAACACATTTGAACGTCGTATGTTTAATATTATTATTTTTTTTATCAATTAGTAATTTGGTGATAAAATTTACGACTTAAAAACTAAGTTTACAAGTTCATCGCACCCTGCACTGAGAAGAGCCTGTAACAAACTCGGTCGGGTATTTTTTTGTTATCGCCATTTTCACAATAATTCAGATTTGGTTAGAACAATTTATTCCCAAGCTTTAACATCATTCAAATAATCCTTTACATGTTTGTCTATCCATAGCTCCATATATACCTATGTACATATATTGCTGGCAAATTCCTTGTTAGTCATTCAATTAATATAAATAAAGTATACTTCAATTGGCTCAAAGGCTCTTCAAAGGCTGGCCCGTTGGCGCAGTGGGCAGTGACCCTGCCTTCTGCTCTGGGGTTGTGGGTTTGATTCCCGCCTATAACACAGGCATTAAGTTGTCTACCTTAAGAACAGACGTCCGTGTGTCATATAGTCCTGTATATATTTATTATTATTATTATTATTACTCTACTAAAATCACAAAACAAGCTTGCTAAGTGTGAAATTATGAGCATAATTTTAGACGTGACAGCATTTCCGCCATTTCACGCTGATCTTTTGTGAGGAACGGGTACTGGTACCCGGACAAGCCGGCCCAATCCGGCTGCAGACCAAAAGGACTACAAGCGTGACGTTTCGTCTAATTAAATTAAGAATATGACATTGAATTATACATAAGAAAATATATTCACCATCACCCACAGCCCTTTCTCTCCCACTGCTGGGCAAAGGCCTCTTCCCGCTTGTACCACTCCTTACGGTCTTGAGACAATCTGGACCAGGTTCGACCCGTGACACATATTATGTCGTCGACCCATCTGGTTGCTGGACGAACAATAAATTATCTATATAATATTATTAATAACATACTTTTAACTCAGCCAAATGGATTAAAGTATATTGTTGGAGTCAGACTGTAAATGATAAAGCGGTATCCCTTCTGTTCCACAAATGTGTTAGGACAGTAATAAAATAATCGTTTCAAATGTAAAAACGTATACAGCACTAGCTCTGATACGAAAAACCTTTTAAGACAAGTGCCCCAAAGAGCTGCCGACGAAATCTATAAAAAACATAAAATTGGAGTGTCCGTAACGTCGATATAAGATTATTTTACTAAATGCATATAACCTCGTATACGATGCTTATAACTAAAACATTTTTACGATTTTTTTATCTGCCTGTCTCTTTCAGATTATCTCTGAAACGACTGAACTTATTTTGATGAGACTTTTAGTCGTTATAAAGAGTAAAATAATCCAAAGTATTAACATCTGAGTGGAAACTGTTGCCAGCCTTTTATAAAAAGCATATTCGTTTGTCTAAGACAAGCAATGCATCTGCAAACCTTCTGATAATGCAGTTTCATGAACGTTGGTTCTCATGATCAAAAAAGTGTGCCTCTTTACCTCGTGTTATATATAAAAATTATAGCACCAGATTAAATTTTCTTCAAAAATATATAAAAATTATATAAAATATAAAGCCATTTTAAAACAGACTTAGTCGCGAAGACAAGCTAGCTAGCTAGTCATTCTAATGAAAGTTTTGGTATTGTCCAAGGTACACGTCACCGGGCGTGACTAACGAATGGCTCGCTCTACAGACCCTAAATACAGAGTCGTAAGTATCAGAACTGACGTCGAAGCCTATCTACCGAGGTTACGTAACTGTGAAGCATACACGTAATTAGGGCCTGGCCAGACTGGCGACTTTGGTGTCGCCGATCGACGTTCTAGTCGCTCGTAAGCTCGATGCTGTGCTCGGACGTTTCTACACATATGGACAAAATGTACAGTCACAAAAATAAAATCTACATTAGGTCGAGTGCTTTGATTGTGATTGCTACATTAGCATAAAAACACTACACACCGCACATATTTTAATACAACACATACTTAGGCATTGTCTAAATACGGTTCGGTACCGCTCTTCAAACAAATCTTTCTACATATATGGATTCTGAATGACTTCTCTTTATTGAAAGTTTTCAGTAAAAATTGCCAAAACGCCGGAAATTGATATCTCCATTGTAGATATACATATGCTAAAAATCATTAGACGTAGCATTAAAATATTTTAAAACGTAAGAGTTTTTGCGTTCAAATGCATAGTCACAAAATTACAATTCAGAAAGAACACAAGTCATTAAAGGGCACGAGTAAGATACTTGACTGTACCACAAAATATATCAAGTCGCAAAATCGCCGATCGCACGACAATTAAGTCGCCAGTCTGCTCAGGCCCTAATGCTAATAACACGAAACACTCGGGATGCATTAATCCTTTTGATTTGAAAGGGTTAAGGCGTCGAGGCGGCACATTACAACTACCCACCACATCCTAATACACTCTAACAGTAATAAACGTAAATTTGCTCTAACGGGGAACCGCTTCTACTAAAATTAATATACTATATGACATTTAATCCTACTTACTGCTCATTTATGTTATTTACTGTACATTTATGTTATTTACTTGCTATCACCCGCAACTTCTTTCTTCTTCTTTCTTAAAAATTCTAGACCATATCTCTATAGCCAGAACAAAACAACTACCCACCGTATATACCCTAATACATTCTTAACAGAAATAAACGTAAATTTACTCTAACGGGGAACCGCTTATACTAAAATTAATATACTGTGTGACATTTAACCTTATTTACTACTCATTTAAGTTATTTACTAGCTATCACCTGCAACTTCATTTGCGTTCTTAAATATTCTAGACCATATCTGTATAGCAGGAACATAACAACTACCCACCATATAAACCCAAATACACTCTAACGGAGAACCGTTTATACTAAAATTAATGTACTGTGTGAGATTTAACCTTATTTACAGTTCATTTATGTAATTTACTAGATATTTATATTTTTTTTATATTATATTTTCTAACTTAAACCTGTTAATTTTCACACAATATCGAACTAGAGTCCGTTAAAGTCTTACTGGTATTCATTAAATGTTAAAATATTCATTTCCAAGTAACACCACAGTAACACCAGCTTAGCAATTCAATCGATGTAAAGGGAGACCAATGACCCAATACCCTGTCATTTATTTTCTTCGGTCAACCGTAAAACGACGCAAGTTAAGTCACCCAAGTAAACCGACTTAACTCTAATCAAAGTAATTGAATCCGTTTTTGATATAGAGTTGACACATGGTCTTTCAACTTAAGTACTATAACTTTTAGTATTCATTTCTCATTTGCTCGCACTGAGGTGAAAGAGATAATATAGATTTTTACAAAATTAATAAACATTGTATTGTTGATTGATTGTATGGTTACTTATAATTATATGATCTATTAATACAAAACCATGTTTAAGATCTTTAAGGTGTTTTGAGTCCCTACCTTATAGTTTTAAGTGTTGTAAACTTTGTCATATAATTGAACATTGTTCTCAGAAGAAATAAAGTCTTCAATCCTACACGAAACCTAATAATATCCACTTACATGTAATACCACAACAATAGTAATCGATTCAATAGACGTTAAGAAAAACCAATGGCCCAATATCCTATCATTTACCTGCTCCGGTCGACCGTAACACGACACAAGTTTAGTCACCCACGTAAACTGTCTTAGCTCTTATCAAATTTATATTTATATTATTGAGTTCTTAAATTGTACCATTTCTGTTACGGATCTTTTGGTAACTAATATTAAAATGCTAATTTCAATTTTTTTTTAAATTTTCAAGGCTTAACAACTCAAGCAATCGTCCTGAAATTTTGGATACGAATGCGCATAGCTTTAGGTACAGAAAAGGGCCGAAGACAACTTTTATCTAGAAAAGGCAATGCTCAGTGTTATCAAAATAGGTCCCACGCTCTTTCTTTTTTTCTATTAATTTAAAAGTACGTTTTTGCCGAGTTGCAGGAAACGACGACTAGAGTTTGAAGTCCAAGCCGAAGCGAGGACTTTAAAAATACGAGTTCGGAAATTGTTGTTTCTGCCGAGGCTTACATAGTGCTTTTCTCAAAAAAATGCAAGGAAATAGTAAATCAAAGTTCTGTTGAAAAATTATTTATAATTTAATTAATATTCATAGTTATATTTGTCATATTGGGACAATTGTTAAAGGATTTTCTATGTTTGTTTCGGTTTTCATAAGGCAAAGGTAACACAGCCATACAGCCCAAAAGGTAAATTATCAAATAGTACTAAAACAAACGTACTCCTTTTTACTATTATTTTACCTGTAGGCTACAAATATAATTAAATAGTAGCCATTTTTTGAATCTAATTTTTGTAGATACGTTGTGTTTCCTGTTCGAATTTTAAAAACACGACAATAATGGAATTTCATACAAC